>VMDO01025101.1:0-28702 GCA_007922755.1 Pedetes capensis | reverse complement strand
TTTAAATCATGATGGATTTACAAAAAAAGTTACAAAACTTAAGTGTTTCTCAAACACAATTTAAACAAATCTGGAGTATCCACATTAAGAAGTAAAACTCTTGCCCTTAATGTCTTTTCCTCCCCTCTTAATAGTGCAGTGTGTAATTTTAAGGATGCTTTCTCAGTTTTAATTCAGCCATATGTAGTAATTTTGTTATCTGTTTTTACAAAAATTAACAAAGCATCATACTTGTATACATTTTTCCTTGAACAAATAAGCTTTGAAAGTACTCTGTTAGAAAGAATCCTCTCATTTTAATAACTATAAAATATTCTGTAATATAAATATACTGTAGTTAATTTAATACTTTCTCTTTTGATGAGCATTGACATTGACTTTAATTTTTTATTTTCTGCTGAAGTAAATATTTGATACCTACATTCATAAATAATTCTATAAATATCTCTGTATGATAGGTTTGTGGTTGTGCAATTATTGGATATAAAGACTGAGTATTTTATATTTGAAAAATATTTTCCAAAAGGTTGTATTGATTTGCTCTTAAACCCACTGGATGAGAGTTCCTATTTTCTCATATGCTTGTCTACCCTGAATCATATAGTTGTTTTTAATCTGAGATAATGTCAGAGATGATAAATGGTATATAATTAATGTTTTAAATTGTTACAAAACTACATCAATGCTCTTCTTCCATGCTTTATTCACTCTCCTTTCCTTTGATCAAATCTCTAGATAGAATTATTTTTAACCCTCCCAGTATTCCTATTAGATACGTTGATACAGAATCGCAACAATTCACTTTCAGAAGGGGATTTGGTAGAAATCTCTTCCTTGCACTCATCTGGCACTTGGTTAATACCACAGACCAGCATTTGATTGCTTGCGCTTGAATACGTCCAGTGACAGGGAACTCATGATCAAAAATACCTTGTTCAATTTTCCAATGGTCTTTCACTGTATAAAAGATTTTTCTATGGAATCAAAAGCTCTTTCCTTCTAGTTTCTAGCCAGTATAGTTCATGAGCATTCAATGTGAAATCTAAAGCAGATATTTTTTCCCCTTCCCTCTGCAATTTCTTATGTAGGTATTTTTACTAATGATGCTTTGCATGTTTATAAGTTTTCTGTTGTTGTTAGTTGCTGTTGAGTCAGATCTGACTCATAGCAACTTTATGTACAAAAGAATGAAAGAGGCACCATATCTGACAGTGCTTCTCTGCTATTCATAGCATTTTCAATGGCTGATTGTTTCAGGGGTGAGCTGCTGGGTCCTTCTCCCATTTTTATGGTGCTGGGGATAGAACCCAGGGCCTCAGAGTACCTGGATCAAGCACTCTACCAACTGAGGTAACACCAGCCCTGTATATGTTTATAAGTTAGTTCAAATAAATTGCTAAATGGAAGGTTTTCTTACATTCTCTGGGATACTGCAAACATCTCAGATTGGAATCTGATTTTCTTCTTGCACAATCAATGATTTTGCACCGTGTCCACTTCTGTGCTTATCATTCCTATTTTTTGTTGCTTGACACATAATATTATCAGAGTTTGCTATTTTTTGTATTCAAGAAAACAGAGGCATTCATGGAAGGTCACATATTTTCATCTAAAATATCTGTAACAATTAATTAGACTTATTTATTTGGGAGTAGATGAAAGTTTACTGGATATGGGAGAACTGAAGTGATGATTTTCAAAGATGAATTCTTGATTTGGTACTAGACTTTCTCCTTTAGTTTGGCATTTTAACCTCTGCATTTTATTTTCTTACTCCATACATTTAACCTCTGTAATTGTGTTTTTTTTTCTTATTCCAAATATTTAAGATATGAGAGAGTTATTTTTTATCTGATTTGTTGTTGTTGCTATTAGGTGCTGTCAAGTTGGGTGTGATTCATAGCAACCCTATGTACAACAAATGAAACACTATCTGACACTGCACCACGCCTGGTAATATTGTCTGTGCTTCTCTGCTATTCATAAGGTTTTTAATGGTTGATTGTTTGGGGAGTGGACTACCAGGTCCTTCTCCCTAGCCTTCAGCATCTGGTGTTCCCAGGCATTCTCCCATCCAAGAACTAACCAGGCCGGACCCTGCTTAACTTATCAGATCTGATGGGATCAGCTGTCACAGTACTGTGTGGTATGGCTGCAGGCTGTGATTTATTAGTGATTCTTATATTTTCTTTTTCTAAATTAAGAGTGGATTAGTGAAGATATACATATTTCAATCTCTACACCTTTGTCTCCTGAGTTTAAAGTGGAAAGTCTGGAGTTAAGAATCAAGGATTTTTTTTTCACTTGGGAATAAAGTGGGAACTGGGAATGGGTGGTCCTAACTCTTTTTTTTCTTTTTTCTCTACCTCTGAGTCAGAGTATAAATTCTTATTATAATCAGTCTGGGCTAATGTTCATCAATCAATTGCAGAAAACTCAACTTTACCATTGTAGGTATGATGTGTTTCCTTTTTCTTTTGTTTACTTGTGCCATATTCCAGGTCAGTGAGATTTGGACTGTGTTTTATTTCAATTTGGTAGCTACATAAAAGTAGGAATATAGTTTGGAAAGAAAGGCATCCTGAAGTATTTTTAAAGGAATTCAGTACTGCTAAGTTGCTATCTGGGCTGGGGTTTAGCTCAGCTAGTAGAGTGCTGCTCTGCACTCACTGAGGACCCAGGTTCAATCCCCAGAACCACATACATGGGGGAAGGACGTGGCAATCCACTCCCAAAGCAATCCTGAAACAATCAGCCATTGGAAACTCTATGAGGATCACAATGAGTTGGACCAGACTTGAAGGCACCTAACAACAACAACAACAACAACAATAACAAGTTGCTATCTGATTGTCTTTGGAGCAATCTATAGGAATGTTGATTGCATGAGAGAATAGGTGGTAAAGTTATTAAGATATAATAAAGAAGTTTTAAAAATCTGTTTTGGGTTTTCTGCTAGACTGGAATATATTTCTATTGAAAAAATCTCAATGCTTAATATCAAGGTGGAAAACCTCAAACTAGAAAGGTGTCTTATTCAAGCCCATCATTCTTAGCCAAGTTCTCAAAAATCACCAGTTGAAAAAAAATACTGTGAATCTCAAACACTGTACACAAATGTCAGTACTATGGATCTATAAGAAAAATCTCAATTACCTTGCAATACAAGACTACAGAATTTTGTTCTATGTTTGTTCTATGTTTTTTGTTCGATTTTGTTCTATGAATTTTGTTCTATTGTTTGTTCTATGTTTTTGTGAGACAGGGTGTCACTGTGTAGCTCAGGCTGTCCTGGAACTTGGCATGTAGAACACGCTGGCCTTGATCTCATGTCGATCCTCCTGCTTCAGTCTCCTGAATGCTAGAATTACAGGCATGTACCACCACGCCCAGTTTTGATTATTGAAAATTTAAAGGTAGAAGGATAAAGATAAATATTCAAGTTCCTTCATTTATGGACTGTGTAGCTTTGAAGAAGCCATTGAATTACTTTAGGTCTTACTTCCCTTAGTCATAAGATAACGATGATTATGTTACTTGCTACTTTAATTTTGGGGGATGGTAAGAATTACATGATGCTATTATTGTTATGATTTGGATCTTAAATGTCCCTAAAAGGCACATATGCTGTCGGCTGGTGCACCAGCTTATAGTGCAATTGGGAGGTGGTAGAAATTGTAGGAGCTAAGGCCTCATAGAAAGAAGTTAGGTCATTGGGGAAGCGGTTTTAGAGGAGATATTGGGACTCTGGTCCCTCTTCTTTCTTTCTTTGCTTCTCAACCACCATAAAGTGAGCAGGTTTCCTGCACCACCACACTCCCTCCCATGGTGCCCTTCCTTGCCACAGACCTTGCTTGTAATTTGATCATCTCAGCTGTGTTCTCACAGCAATGGAAAGCTAACACAGTTATGAAGAGAAATGAGAAAATACTTGATTTAAAGATAGCAAATCATATCAAGTTATTTAACTCATGAAAACCTCCCAAGTCAGCCCTTTGTAACTAGATTAAAATACAGATGCTTTATCTTGGCTTTAAATGTCTCAGATGATTTGGATAAAGGATAGTTTTCCAGTTTGTCTGATACAAAGTTAACTCACATTTCTTATCCTCCAGCCATGGTGGCCTATTAAAAAACACAGTGCCCTGGAAATACAAAAATGAATTGCTACCTCATGGTGCCTGTAGATACTTTTCTTCCTGGAATGTTCTTCCCCCATATACTCCAGGATCAGTTATTTTTAGGACATGACTTATTTCCTCGGAAAGTTTATGCATTCTATTTAAAATAGTACCTGTACCTCTAGGTAAGGACCTGTACCTCTAAATAAGGCATTTGGTTATGTGGATCACAAAAAAATGGATAAAATTGAAAAGAATAGGAATACCAGAGCTCTTAATTGTACTAATGAAGAATCTGTACCTGGACAAGGAAGCAGTCACTTGAACAGAACAAGGAAACACTGCCTGGTTTAAAGTCAGGAAAGATGTGTGACAGGGTTGTATCTGTTCACTGTACCTCTTCAATCTTTATACTGAGAAAATAATCTGAAAAGCTGGACTTTATGAAGAAGAACATGGCATCAGGATTGGAGGAAGACTCATTAACAACCTGCATTACACAGATGACAAAACTTTGCTTGCTGAAACTGAAGAGGATTTGAAACATTTACTGATGAAAATCAAAGAACATAGCCTTCAGTATGGATTGCACTTCAACATCAAGAAAACAAAAATCCCTACAGTGGGGCCAGTACACAACTTCATGATAAATGGAGACAAGATTGAGATTGTCCAAGATTTTTCTCTACTTAGTTCTACAATCAACACCCACCGAAGCAGCAGTCAAGCAACCAAAAGACACACTGCATTGGGAAAAGCTGTTGCAAAAGAATTCTTTAAAGCGTGAAATGTAAAGATGTCACAACTGAAGATGAAGATGTGCCTGACCCATGCTATGGTATTTTCAGTCAGATCATATGGTTGTGAAAGCTGGACAGTGGATAAGGGAGACAGAAGAAAAATTGATGCTTTTGATTTATGGTGCTGGAGTCAGATGTCAAATATACCAAGGACTGCCAAAAGAACCAACAGATCTGTTTAAGAAGAAGTATAACCAGAGTGCTCCTTGGAACAGGGATGATTAGACTGCATCTGATGTATTTTGGAGATATTGTCAGGAGGGACCAATTCCTGGAGAAAAATATCATGTTTAGGGGAGTGGCAGTAAGTGCACATAACTATAAGGAAATAAATATGAGAGTAAATAATTAGTGCAATACAAAGCCAACAACTGCTTTTGAAAAGAACAAAACCAATTAATCCCTAGCAAGAATGAGGAAAAATATGTGCATAAACACAGGAATGCAAACCTCACTTAATATTAGAAAATCTATCTGTTTAATTCACCTTTTTAACAGAATAAAGAAAAAATATAGCATCATTTCAATATATGCAAGAAAAGTATTTGAGAAAATTGAACATCCATTCATGATAGAAACTCTGAGGATCTAAAAATAGAAATTAAGTTCTTTAATCTGCTAAAGAGAATTGACAAAAATTCTATAGCCAGCCTAATACTTAGTAGTGAAATTTAGAACTTCTACTTTCTAATATTCAGAATAAGGAAAGGATGCTGACTTGATAACTTTTGCTCAAAGATATACTACTGTTAACTATGTAATTATATATACAGTGCTGGTCATATAGTGAGCACACAGTGCATCTGAGCTATTCTTATTTTTTAGTAGTACCTATTGGATCTTGCTGTACATTTGTGGAAGCCCATTGCCACTGCAGGAAAAGCAAATTCATGCAAGTAATGAGTATTTAAGTTTGATTGTTTTCATTTATAGAGGAGTAGATATTTGTGAATTACAGTTTTAGGTTAAATTTGTTTGCATCCTACTGGGCTGGATAAAACCATTTCAGAAAAGAAGAAAAATGTTATAGCCCTCCAGTTACAAAATGTATATATTTTTTACATTGTTATGGCATATTCTAGCCAAACTGTATTTATCTACCTGCCTACACCAAGTCTGGTATAAACTGACAATTATAACACAATGGCTGCAATCCTACTTTAGGACTGATCTTGCCTCTTTAAACAATGGTAAGGGGCTGCCACCAGCCATCATATGAGAGAGATGTTAGATCCAACTCTCCCATTGTTTTGGGGCATCCAGTATTTACAAGATCTAAAATTTAGTAGTAAAAATATCAGGATTTTTAAAAAGTTGTTCTTTTGCACAATTTTGTGTAGGAGACACCTGTGGACAAAGACTATTTCCAGGTGAAAATTGTGTTAAATGAGCCAGGCGCAGTGGTGCACACCTGTAATCCCAGTGACTCGGGAGGCAGAGGCAGGAGAATCTCAAGCTCAAGACCAGAAGCAGTAATTTAGCAAGACCCTGTCTCAAAAGCAAAAACAAAAACAAAAAACAAAAAACATAAAACCCCCAAACAACAACAACAACAAAACCCTAAAAAAGTGGGCTAGAGGTACAGTTCAGTGGTACAGCACTTGCAAAGCATGCAAGCGTGGGGCACTGGGTTCAACCTCCAGTATCGCAAAAACAAAAACAAACAAACAAACAAAATAGAAAAAAGAAAAAAAGAAGAAAAGAAAAGAAAATTGTGTTATGGACTATACAGTGAGAGCAATGTGTTTTTCTCTTTTCTCTCCATTCTTCTCTCTGCATTTCAGATGATAAAAGAAATCTATTTCTGCTATTACAGTGGTTTGACAAATCCATTCTTCCTTCCCCCAAAACATTTTTCCATGGATTTAGCCAAAATTAGAAGCCAGGATTTGGGGAGCCATCTATAAACAGAGTAAGAATTTTGTCATAAACTTGAACTTTCATTTAGTTTTCAATAAAAATATCCTGAGTGAGTGCTCTCAAATTTTTATTTATTTTCTAATTTATTTAGTCTGTCATACATAAATGTTGAAGCCAGGGCCTTGCACATACTGTGCAAGTGCTCTACCATGAGGCTGCATTCTCAGCTCACTTTTAATTTTTTTAAAATTTGAGTCAAGGTCTTGCTAAATTAATGCAAGCTGCTGTTGGCCTTGAACTTGTAACCCTCCTGCCTCCACCTCTAGAGTGAGTTGCTAGGATTATAGGTATGTGCCACCACATCTGGCTTTGCCCCCAAATTTTTAAATAAACTCTCTGCTAAGTTCACTTTTCTCCAGAAATAAGTATGCCCACCCAAGCAGAAGTCTGAGAGCCAGAAATCTAACCCTTCTCTGTGTTCTGCCATCCATCTTGTCCTACAGCTCTCTTTTGCTGCCTTGGCCTCTACTTTTCTATACACTGGAAAAAGTCTCTTATGATAAACATGACTTGATTTATCCCCTATTTTATGTCTATTTCAATGGAATCAAGAGCAAAAGAGAGAGGAAGCAGGAAAGGAAATGTGTATTCTGAAAGGGAGTTTCACTACTTATCCATCCCTAAAAGCCATGCCTAAAAGACTGAAAGGCATCTAACAACAAACAAAAAAAGCAGATGCAAAAACTAAGAAAATAATTCAGTCCTAGGATAGACTTTAGGTTTACTTCTTAATTGTGGCATTGATTGAAGAAAATTTTAGAAATTCTCATAAATGCCATGAAAGTTTTGGGCTGATTTGGAGATTGATGAGTGGTCTTTAAAGACAAAAAAATGGAAGGGAGGGAGGGAGGGAGGGAGGAAGGAAGGAAGGAAGGAAGGAAGGAAGGAAGGAAGGAAGGGAGGGAAGGAAGGAAGGAAAAAAAGAAAGAAAAGACAACTGGGATTGTAGTAATAATCAGGGATGGCAGAACTATAATGAAGATTTATATTTGAGAATCAATGAGTCACAGCATTTTATTACTTGAAAAGATCTTACTCAACATCTGGCACAATATTCTCTATTTATAGATTATGAAATTGGGCCTCAAGTACTTGAATAATATCCTCAAAGTCACAAAGTTAGAACTAGCTCCCAGATTTTTTGGCCACTGGCTAATTCAAAGTTCTTACCATGCTACTGAACTATGACCAGGACAGAGATGTTTACTACAGCCATAAAAGACACAAATTAAAGGGAAATGATTTCTTCAAAAGAAAAATGAATTCAGAAACATGGAAAAGAATATATCCCTCTTCGGAGAATTAAGGTAAAATTTATAATTGGGTTATGTATGCACTGTATGTGCTGCAGTGGATAGATTGTAGAGAAATCGGAATGGGGGGAGCAACAAATTTTTCCTCAGCGAGGCATGGTGGCTTATGCCTGTAATCCCACCAGCTGGGGAGGTGGAGGCAGGAGGATTGCAAGTTCAAGACCAGAAGCAGCTTGCATATTTTAGCAAGGCCCTGTCTCAAAATAAAAAGTAAAAAAGTGGCCTGGAGGTGCAGCTCAGAGGCACAGTACTTGCAAAGCACACAAGCATGAGGCCCTAGGTTCAAACTCCTAGAACTGCTTAAGCAAACAAACAAAAAAAATTCCTAGAAATTTATCATGAAATGTTCTGATGTTTTTTACAGTACATATTTTTCTCTACTTAATTGTGTAGGAAATACTCATGACCTATCAATTGAGAACATTTGGAAAGTAGATTTAAAATAATAATGGTTTTTGTCCATTTTATTCACTATTTGTCCCAAGGACACAGTATTTCCTCAATGAATAGTCATTTAATAGTTAATTAAAGTCTTCTTTATGCTCTGACCTTGAATATCTTCTTGATATTTTTGATCCATAATACTGTTGAGGGAATTTGATTTCAGAAAAGGTAACTGGAGTCTTTATTATTGAATTAAATTAGTTTCTAGTTAGCGTCAATAGTGATTTTTTTCCTTTTTTTCTTTTTTATTAATAAATGTTGGTGGGGCACAGAGGAATAAGTCTTTTGTTCTATCCTTTATGCAACTGTTACAACACTGTTACTTACACATTCATCCACTTACATATTTCACAGAACCATTTAAACTAATGAAGAGAAGGAAAGAGAGAAAAGAAAAACAATTTTAATTATTGTGTAATAGAAATCATACATAATCATACATTATATTCTCATTGACTTTTTTCTTTTCTCCTATTTTCTCATGTATTCATATAGTTGCCTCATATACTTTGAGATTTTCCTGTCCTCCTTAATTCCTCTACATTGGTTCCCCTCCACTTTTCCCTTTCCCTGACCTGTACTCCCACCTGCTAATCCTTTTCCCTTCTGTCTACTCTGCTTATATTTTCCCTTCTTAGATAAGTATGACTGTTCATCTTTATAAATCTACATATGTATAGTTTTTTCTTCCTTTAAGTTAGATTTAGCTCCCACATATAAATGAAAACATATGGTATTTCTCTTTTTAGGACTGGGTTAGTTCACTTAAGATGATATTCTTCATCTCCATCAATTTTGCTGCACATGACATAATTTCATTCTTCATTATTCCTGAACAATATTACATTGTGTGTAATATATTCACAATTCACTCCTCTGTTGATGGACATCTTGGCTGATTCCACATCCTTGTGATTGTGAAGAGTGCTCTGTTAAATATGGGAGTCCAGGTGTCCCTGTGGTATGATGGCTTATCTTCCTTTGGGTATATTCCCAGGAGTGGCATAGATGAGTTGTATGGCAGTTCTACGCTTAGTTTTCTAAGAGTATTGATTTCCAAAGTAGCTGAACACAGCTACACCAGGGGAACAGTCCCACCAGGGGTGTAAAAGTATTCTTTTCCTCTGCTTCCTTTTTAGCATTTATTATTATTGGTTTTGTTAATCTTAGCCATTCTTACTGGGGTGAGATGGAATCTCAGTGTTGTTTTGATTTGTATCTTCCTAATAGCTAGGGACATTGAGCATTTTTTCATGTATTTCTTAGCCATTCATACTTCTTTGAGAAGTCTCTTTTCAGTTCCATTGCCCATTTATTTATTGAATTATTTGTTGTCTAAGATCAGGAACAAGACAAGGATGTTCACCCTTTCCTCTCTTACTCAATATTATGATTGAAGTCCTAGCCAGAACAATCAGGCAAGAGAAAGAAATTAAAGGAAAACAGAGAAGGAAAGAAGAGGTTAAATTACCTTTATTCACAGATGACATGATTCTTTACCTAAAAGACACCAAAAATCCCACTAGAAGACTTTTATAGCTAATTATCTCCTTCAGCAAAGTATCAGGATACAAAATGAGCACTCACAAATCAGTGGCCTTCCTTTACGCCAATAGTGAACAGAAAGAGAAGGAAATCAAAGCAACAACCCCATTTTCAATAGCCTGCCAAAATATTAAATATCTAGGAATCAATCTAACCAAAGACCCTACAGACTTATATAAGGAGAGCTTCAAAACATTTAAGAAAGAAATAGCAGATGATACCAGAAGATGGAGAGATCTCCCTTGCTTCATGGATCAGGAGAACTAATATTGTGAAAAGGCTATACTACCAAGTGATTTACAGATTTAATGCAATCTCCATCAAGATTCTAATGTGAGACGTTGCAGAAATAGAAAAAACAACCCTAAAATTCATATGAAAGCACAAAAGACCATGTATAGCCAAAACAATCTCAAGATGCAAAAATTGTGCAGAAGATATTACAATACCTGATTTCAAACTATACTACAGGGTCATAATGGCAAAAAGAGCTTGATACTACTACAAACATAGGCTTGAAGATCAATGTAACAGAATTGAAAACACAGAGATACATCCACACAACAGCCACCTGATTTCTGATGAAGAGGCTAAAGATGTTCAATGGAAAAAAGATATTCTCTTCAACAAATGGTGCTGGGAAAACTGGATATCCATGTGCAGAAAACTGAAAATGGACCTAAATGAATCAGAGACCATTTTGAGACAAGTGGGGGCTGCATAAGTGAAATCTACAGTCACCAATCCAGCTCAAAATGGATCAGAGACCTCAAAATGATACCAGATACCTTAAAACAACTAGAAGAAAAGATAATGATTATGCTCCAACACATAGGCATAGACAAATATTTCCTCAACAAGACTCCAATTGCCCAGGAAACTACACCAAGAATCAACATATTGGATTATATGATGCTAAAAATTTTTTGTACAGCAAAGGAAAAAATCAACAGAGTAAAAGGAGAGCCCACAGAATGGGAGAAAATATTTGCATCCTACACATCTGACAGAGGTCTAATTTCTGAAATATACAAGGAACTTAAGAAATCAAATATCAAGTCTTAAAAAATTCTAAAAAATTAAAACTGGCTTACAATTTTCAGTCAACTCAAGTTTTGTGTAAGTCAATCAATAGTTTGTGTTAGGGACTATTATAAAACTAAATTAGAATAGTAAGAAAATAATTCATTGGTGAACAATATATAGAAGCAAGATACTATATATATACATGATATATTTTATGCCTGTTAAGCTATGTTGCTGTTAGGTGCTGTAGAGTTGGGTCCAACTCATAGTGACCCTCATAGGGTTTTAGAGGGTTGATTGCTTCAGGATTGCTTCAGTAGTGGATTGCCACATCCTTCTCTCATTTTTTGCAGTGCTAGAGATTGAACCCAGGTCCTCAGAGAGTGCAGAGTGGCACTCTACCAACTGAGCTAATACCCAGCACTGTTAAGCTATACACACCTATTAATTTATCATGCAAAATTAAATCTTCTTCTAGAAATTATAATGACACCCGAATTGAAGAACACCCATAGCATTAAGGGGCTGGGATTTAGCTCAGTTGGTAGAGCACTGACCTTCAGTCTCTGAGGTCCTGAGTTAAATTCCCAGCACCGCAAAAATGGGAGAAGGACCTGGCAATCCACTCCCGAGGCAATCTCGAAACAGTCAGCCATTGAAAACCCTATGAGGGTTGCTATGAGTCGGATACCGACTTGATGGCACCTAACAACAACAACAACATAGCATTAAGATCCGATTTCAAGTCATAAGAACTTTTCACGATTTAGATCAATATTTTATGCAAAACCATATTCCTGTGACTATTATATTTATTATCAGTAACATTGGCATTCTGAAAGTCTAGAACTTTCATTATATTTTAATATGACATTTTAGATTTGTTGGGTTTTCAGATATGGAAGCACAGGCATACATAATTTAAGAAATTTATAAGGTAAAAATAAATCTATTTATATATAATTAAATTATATATCATCTTCATAATACCCTATTTCTCTGTTTCTATTTTCTCTTCTCTTAATGCTCCTCCTTTCATTTAAAATTAGAATGTTGCTGGGTGTGGTGGTGCATGCCTGTAATCTCAGTAACTTGGGAGGCAGAGGCAGGAAGATCACAAATTCGAAACCAGATGCAGTCTGTCAGTGTAAGTTAGAGAGACCCTGTCTCAAAAAAAAAAAAAAAAAAAAGAAAAGAAAAGAAAAAGAAAAAAAGAAATGGGCTGAGGGTGCAGTTCAGTGGTACAGCACTTGCAAAGCATATATGCACGAAACCCTGGGTTCAACCCCGAGTACTATAAAAATAAATAAATAAATAAATAAAGTAAATAAAATAAATAAAATTAGAATGTTGAGCTCTTAGTATGTGCAAAGCTCTGCTCTAAATGCTTGTCATTTATTAATTTGTGTATTCCTCATAATAATCTTATGAAATAGTTATTAGTACTGTCCTTACATATAAGGTAATTGAATCACAGAAGAATTAAGTTGCTCATGTTTGTACAATTAGTAAATGAATTTGTTGTTGTTGTTGTTGTTGTTGTTGTTGTTGTTAGGTGCTGTTGAGTCAGTGTCCAACTCACGGCAACCTTATGTACAACAGACAAAACACTATTGTCAGTGCTTCTCTGCTATTTGTAGGGTTTTCAATGGCTGATTATTTTTGGGGAGTGGGTTGCTGAGTCCTTTTCCCAAGTCTACAGCACCTGGTGTTCCCAAGGGGTCTCCCATCCAAGTACTAACCAGGCCCGACCCTGCTTAGCTTCCAATATCTGATGGGATCTGATATCATAGTGGTACAGCCACAGGCAGTAAATGAATAGTTGAGAGAAACTTGTACCTGAAGACTACATTCTGAATCACTACCTTACACTGTCCATTCATAGAATAATTATTTATTCCCATTGAAAGTTATTTCTCATTAATCCCTTGCTAGTTTGGGTTTATGCTCCTTGAGGTTTGTTAAGCTTGTTCAGTCTGTGCATTTAGGTTTTTGTCAAATTTGAGAAATTTGGGACCATTAGTTCATGCTTTTTTCTCCTCCACATATTTTCTTCTTCTTCATCTGGGACTCCAGGTATATGTATATTTTAGAGTTTGTCATTATTCCATAGGTCATTGGGGCTCTATTCTCCCCTCCTTTTTTTCCATTCTTTTTCCTCTTTGTACTTCAGTTTCAAAAGTTTCTGTTTAAATTGTCTTCAGGTTCATTGATCTATTTTTCTCTAGTATCTAATTTGTTCCTAAGTTCATCCAGTGAATTTTTTATCTTATATATATTTATTAGTTCTAAAAATTCCATCTGATTTTTATAGCTCCATTAACCTACTCTGATTCTCCATATGTTCACTCATTATGTCTATATTTTACTTTACATCTTTAAATATATTTAGAATAACTGCTTTATTGTCTTTGTTTGCTAATCCCAAAATTTTTGCCATCTCTTGGTCTGGGAGAAAAAGCAGAGTGAATAGAGTCAGTGAAAGCAAAGCAGCTGGGTGTTGTTCTGTTCAGGATATGATCTGAAAAGTTGTTTGGAACAATCCACTTGCATAGTGGATTTGTACAAACCTATGAAAATGAATGTTCATACATCTAAACACATCAACATGAGTGAATTTTTATATCATTATATTAGAGGAAAAAGCAAGTAACAGAGGACTTTTTTTAATAAAATTGGACATTTTTTAAAGCCGAATAATAGACAACTTTACATAATACACTGTTTAAATATGTGTAGTAAAAACAATACAATTAGAAATACCCATGATAACATTTATCCTGTTCTGAATAGGATAGTTAGGGAACAAGAAAATAGATGATAACTTATAAATAACATTTTATTATTGGTTTGGCTAGTAGTTTTGTGAATATTTGTATATTATAAAATAGAAATTTAAATGCCAAAATAATGAACAAATGTAATGCAGTAAGAAAAAGATGGTTCATCACATTAATGATAATGGTGTATTGTGAAAAAAGGATTATGATTATGTGTTAGTCAATTCTGTGCCCCTAAGGGACATGCCAAAATTTAATAGAAAACTAAGAAACAAGCAATAGGAAATAATGCTGGAAAAGTAGGCGATATCAACCTATCATCTCCTTTGTCTTTTCCTGACCTTGGATCTCACTATTGGATCATTTGCCTATAAAAAGCAACAGACTCTAACTTTACTTGGATAATTGGGTCCATTTCCTCTACATTAGGAAGTATGTTAATGAGGTAGGCACTCTACTCTTATAGAAGAACTTCCACTTACAGGGTATCTATATTTGGGATGTAGGAGGAATGTCAAGGCCCCAGTTTTCTCTAATCTCCTGATGGATCTAAAATCTCCAGCTCTATTGGTGACTGTAGATTTCACTCATGCAGTCTCTACTTGTCTCTCTCCAGTTTCTTCTGACTTCTCTACTATTCTCAGAATCACTACTCTCTGAATCATTCCTGCTGCCTCCAAGCATGCTGGTGTGTGTGTGCACACACACAGGTTGGCTTCAGCTTCATTCATTTCTTTGACTGTATAAATAATATAATAATGTCCACAATTCTGAATTTATCAAATCCCTTACAAATTTAGATCCCACCCAGGCCAGGAGCTCTGTTGTTTGTCCTTTCCATGCCAATCTGTGTTTCAAGAGGTGGAAAATTGTTCCATATTTCTAGCCTTAAGGATAAGATCCTGCCATTGTTTGACCTCCAATTCTCAAATCAGATGCTCTTTTGACTTTGATGTCCACAGATTAACTCATACTTTTAGGTTTGACTAAGGTATTTCTCCTTTGGGGAGGTCATATCTATCTTCCCTACTTCCTCCCCCTTTTAGCAGTGATTACTCTAGCAGGGAAATTCCTTGCATTTTAAAAAAATTTGAACACACCATCTTTTTAATATGCAACAATCCCAAATTGTCTTCATTGCATTTTTCCAACTCAAGTAGGGGTCCTTCTATGGTAGGCCCTATTCCTGGGCTTCTTTGTGGGAATAATTGTTGACAAAAGGCAAAGACAGGCAGGACTAGAAAGGCTGCAGAAAACCATCAGTTTTTAGGTTTGCTTTTGTAATGCTGAATCTTAGTAACTAAAAACAACAACAACAACAACAATAATAAAATTTAAATTTGAAGCCAGAGAGAAAAACTGGAATACCATTTAGGTAGACTGGGGAAGAATTCTCATGTTGGGCTTAGAGTCTCATGATGAGTAGACATAAATTCAAATTGTCTCCTTTTGTATATTTCTAGAACAGGTTAGAGACTATTGACATATATTTGAAACCCTTTGAAGCTCTTTGAAGAGTACATATTTTAAAAAGACAAAACACTACACTTAAGTTACTTATTTCATACCTAAAATGGATTTATAGCTTTCTTTAACTTGGAAACTTGGAAGCCATTCACCTTGAATCTGTATATTATAGAATAAACATTGCAATCAAATTGTTCTCTCCAAGTGGTAATTAGCTTTTCATCAATTTATTTTCTGCTATGACATTTTCCAGAGAGTTTTCTGTGGCAGCCCTGGGTGAGTGCATATGCAGGCAGAAGCAGGAGCTGCTCCAGGCCAGGCTGCCAGCAAACTGTTTCCTCCCAAAATGTCAATGCATCTAGCAATCAAACCTCATCATCCGTCATTTTAAAAGGACAATTCTCCATGGATTGGATCAAAGTCAGATAATATTATTCCAGAAAAAGAGCTTAGATTAAAATGGTCATTATACCCTAGGAATGTTGTGATGTTTTGTATCTAAGCAAACCATATTTATTTCTTTACTTTTATGATTAGTTCCTTCAGCTAAGGAAATCTTTCAAAGCAAGGCTCTGCCAGTGCCATTAAAATGTCCATTTCTTTTATTTCACATAAGAAGTATTTTCCAGAGTGATCTTGGCATTTGGAGCACAGCTGTGAGCACTGTCAATATACTGGTCACAGTATGAATGAGAACCAAACTAATATACATGCTGTATGTTGTATGGTTAAATTAGCTATATTTTGCTTCAGATGTGAGGGACTAAACAACAACAAAAACAGTGGTTTAAAGAGGATGGAAGTATATTTCTCTACTTTTTAGAAGTCTAGAGGTATATACCCATGGTAAGTATGGCAGTTCTGCTCTATGAAAGCCTCAGGTTCCAGGCTCTGTCCAGGTCATTGGGGCCCAACCTCATAATCTAATATGGCAGAGCTTATATTTCAAACATTACAATGTAAGAATGAATAAAGAAGAAGGTGGGAAAGAGACACATTTGGGAAAGTTCCCCAAATCTATTACAAAAAACTTTTGCCAGAATTTAGTTATGTGACTAGAAATTTGTTTCATGGATACCCTTAGCTGTAAAAGAGAATGAGAAACATGATCCTTTTTCTGAGATGCTCAGCTGATGAATTAAAATGTGGAAGCTACATTACTGTGCCCAACTAGGAATCTGAGTCACAGTGGTATCTGTTTTTCTGCAACTTCCCTGGAAGGGAATATTCAGAGACATGATTAGTAAAATCATAACCTATTAGATTATGGATAAAGAGTGAGGAAGTTTCTTTGATGAGGAAATGAAATTGGCTACATTTCAAAGGAGAACTAAAAGTTCTTCATAGTCCCTGTCTAAACGTGAACTAGCACCATTTTCCAGGGGTGGAGTGCACCCTCACTTTTACTGCTGTCTGTGTGGTCTTAAGACCATCAATGCTTTGAAAAGAGACCCTCAGTTGTCTTCATCCCATGTGATAATAAATTAGCTGCCAGGGGAAGCTCAATAGTAGCTATAGTGTGACAATTTTGTGCATGTAAGATGAAAAGTATGTGTTCTACATATACTCATTTAGTACAGTAACAATCTAGAGGAGTCAATGTTGTTTGCTTATTAGTTAGCTTAGTACTTAATTTGGAATTAGAACACAAATATTAGATCACAGAGATTAATGTATTTTGTGTGCTCTTGCATCTTCTACCCTTAAAATTCTATTTTTAAAAATTTTAACTCAGAATTAAGTAAGAATTAAATCAGTATTTAACAATTGATTATACCTGTGACACGTGGAATACTTGGTAGGGAATGAGGTTATAGTATTTACTGTATTTCACCAGCATGCTATTTAAATGCTCCTTAGCAATCAGTCCCCCACCCCTTAATGGTAATGACTCAATCAATATTCACCAATTTTTTGTAAAAGACATTACAATTAAAGGAGACATAAAAAGTCTTGAAGCCCTATTTCACTAGCACTTTGCTATTTCATCATTATAGTTCTTAGTCACCCCCCCTGGTTTTCCTACTGACAAGTGAAAAACAAGAGTTGCTGGGTTTCATCTCTGCAAGAGGGCAGGGAGGGGGAGTAGAAATCTATAGTACTTGTCTTGGCATTGATTATATTTTTGATCCTGCTTGGCCGCCTGCCTCACCATGCTGATAGCACTTTTCATCTTCTCTAGTGCTGAACAACAGTAAGGTAATCAATAGCACAGCATATAGCATATCTTCTCCCTTCCTTCCTCCCTTCCATTCCCTATCTCTTCTGTTCTGTCCTCTCCCCTCCTTTATCCATCCCTCACTTTCTAACTCACTCTTTTCTTTTTTCTTCTTCTCTTCTCTTCCCTACTTTCCTTTGTTTCTTTTTCTGCTATTTCCAGCTTTACAAAGGGGGAAAAACATATCCATGGTGGTGAGTCAGACTTTTTAGCATAAAGATAAATCTGAATTAAACTCCAGACTGAAGCCCTTAAGGTCTGGATCTGTTAACAGGTTAAATTGCTCAGGCAATCAATAAAAACTGAGTCAGATATTTAAAAAGACAGACAAAAGACAGGAACACTGACATGCCAGAGAAGATGGAATGGCTTCTTTCTTTAACTTCAAGGAGAAAGCTAGCTTTATATAATGACAGGCAATGTAGTAGTTTACAAAATTTTTGACTCAAGTGATAAGAATAACAAGGTGGGCACAGAGATGTGATATGACATGGTTTGGCTCCAATTTTTCTACTAGCAATCTTGGCCAGAATATTTACTGGACTGAGCCACCATTTGCTTATCTTTAAAAATGAACCATTATCATTTTATTGGCTTAAATAATTTAACAAATATACTTCATTTATTTAATCAAATATGAAACAAGTACTGCATCTTAGGGGAAATAAAAATGAATGAAACATGTTACTTTCTCTTAAGGGCCTTTCAGTCTATCAGAGGAAGGAGAGAAGTGGACAAATAACTAGACTTAGAACACTTTTGTGAAAAGTCTTATAAAAAATCAGTAAGGAAATGTTAAATGTATTGTCTAGAAACAGGGAGAAGACATGTAGATTTGATAAGATTTATCTCAGTTATGAGGATGAAGATGGTGATGATGATGATGGCAGTCACGGGCCAGCCCTACATTCATTACTCAAACTACTTGTCTCAGCTGCCAGGAAAATTCTCTCCATTCCTCTTCCTCCTCCTCCTTCTCATTCTTATCCTTATTTTATGAAAAAAGACACTAAGGCCTGGACAGGTTAGGCAAAATGCCTGGCTCACAAGTAATGCTAAAGTTGATGTTTAATTGCAAATAAGCCAATGCTAGACTCTGAGATCCTCACACACCTAGTGGTCTATTTTGTCATACTTCATAACTATGATTATGGGGACTAGTCAGGTCTATGACTTGATAAAACTAAGAAGATAGCATGGTAGACATAGGGTTCGCATCAGAGATATTGGTTCTCAGTAGAAATCCCAACCATAAGAACTAAAGTTGAGGTACTGGACATTAGATGCTCCATGGACTAAGAAGTTTTAGGAAGTAGGCAAGACAAGGTGAGAATATATGCTTTGCAAAAAGAGCCAGAAGTCCTGTTACCAAAACTGGAGTTCAGTGCAAGAATTTATTACTAGGAACAATATATAATGATCCCAAATCTTTGAAGATAGTACAAGATTACTGAAACATCAATCAGGATCTGTGGTAAAGGAGGATTACTATTATGTTTCCAAGTCCCGAATTTCTAACTTTGGACTAGATTGAACCTAAACTCTAGAACAGATTATATAAGGTGGGTGACAATATGGCAGGTTGGTTGAGAACATTTGCTTCACCATGAGAAGACTTCTTTTGGAATGCTGGTTATTTAACAGCTGTGAGTAATTATTTAACTACTTTTTTGTTGTATTTGGGGGTTGAACCTAGGACCTCACACATACTTTGCAAGTTCTGTACCACTGGGATGCACCCCTAGTCATTTTCTATTTTTTATCTTGAGACAAGGTCTTGCTAAATTACACAGGCTATCTGTGGCCTCAAACCTGTGATCCTCCTGACTCCATCTCCCTAGTTGCTGGGATTACAGGTGTGAGCCACCAAATCCAACCTCAACTATTTAACTTCTATAAGGTTTAGAAACTTTATATATTATATCTTCATTTTGATGGTCATTTCTTTGCATCGTTGTATTTTCTCTCATGCTTGGCTTTTAAAAAATAACCATGTATGTTTGTTATCAGGTGATCTTTTCAGACTGTTGATTCTGACTTGGTAACTTTGGGGATGGAACCTGGTACTGAACATTTCTTGAAAGTTACCAGGTCAGGCTTATGGTGCTGATGTTACTCAAAATTCTGAGCAGTGAGGAGCTAGGGCTTTGGTGCTCAAAAAATGGCTGCATATTGGAACCACTAGTGTGCTGTAGAAAGTATGTATTCCTGGACTATGCATCCCGGTATTTGGTTTAATTAGTGTGAAGGATGGTCTGAGCATTGTAGGTCATAAAGAATTCGCATTATGTGAGTACTGCTGGAATTGTAGGTAGACCATGGGAGGTATGAGAAAGCATAACAGAGTTGGAAGAGAAGTTTATCATAAAATATTCTTTACTTTGACATATGTGGAAAGTTACTGGTAAAAATAGTCCAGAACATCTTGTCATTTTCACCTTTGGATATATCCGTTATGAATAAGAATAGTTATCCTCTGACAAGGCAATTGTGCCACCTGTTCATCGGATGTGCCCCTGTTCCTGACTGGAAAGGCACTTAACATTCTCAAGCTCCCAAAGTTAAAATAGTAGAGAAAAATTCTCCAGTGTGATTTTTCATTATCTTGTCAAAAGCATGGCTCATCTAATTCCAACAACATGGCTTCTTGAGGACTATTTAGTTTTATAGGAGAACTAAACGCAAATTGCTCCTGGATAAGCATGCCTTTTTCTAAGGGGAAAATATTCTGGGTGAAGAAGGAAGCTGTAGCTCATCTTTAATAGGACCAAGGGAAGTCCGTGAGTCATTAAGATGAATATAGCTCTAGCTTGGTCTGGTGAGAAGGGAAACATTCTGAAAAATCTATGTGCAAAGCTTAACAAGCATCTGGTTGACGCACCTTTCTAAACATAAATGCAATGCAAAGAAAAGGAAAAATTAGCATAGTTCTGACCACCTAATTGAAAAAATTCTTTGAGGATTAATATCACAAACACTCATTCACTCATACTGAAAGCATTTAATGAGAGTCTTATTTAATTTTTATAGCTATGGTGCAAGGTGGGCTGGGATTTAGCTTAGTTGGTAGAGCACCACTCTGTAGTCTCTGAGGTCCCAAGTTTGATTCCCAGCACCACAAAAATGGGAGAGGGACATGCAATCTACTCCCTAGGCAATCCTGAAACAATCAGCCATGAAAATCTTGTGAGGGTTACTATGAGTCGGACATAATTCAATGGCATACAACAACAACATGGTGCAAGGCCTAGTATATTATGATGCTGAATTTAGCTCAGTTAGTAGAGAACTGCTCTGCATTCTCTGAGGACCCAGATTTGATCCACAGCACTGCAAAATGAGAGAAGGATGTGGCAATCCACTTCCAAAGCAATCTAGAATCACCCATTGAAAACCCAACCCAACTCAACAGAACATAACAATAACAAAAGCTGACATAGTTCATGCCTTCTTGGATCATAGTGAACATTCAGAGGAAAAGACAAGCTTTGAAAATAGTTAGAAGAGGTATTCTGAACACAGTGATCAAAACAAATCCTCTTCCTATCCCCTCATTCCTATTACCTACATTCAGACCTTGGAAGAAGGACCTGGCAACCCCCTCCCAAAAATCAATCTGCCTTTGAAAACCCTATGAACAGCAGAGAAGCACTGACAATAAGTGTTTCCCCTGTTGGACAGAGGGTCACTATGAGTCAGATACCAACTTGACGGCACCTAACAACAACAACAACATTCAGACCATTTGATGCCCCTAATACAAATAATTCCAGAGTCCTATGTAGGTGTTCTTCAGGGCTGTATCCTTTTATAATACCTCTTCAATCTCTATGCTGAGCAAATAATCTGAGAGGCTGGATTTTATGAAGAAGAACAGGGCATCATGATTGGAGGAAGACTCATTAACAACCTGAGCTATGCAGATGAAACAACTCTGCTTGCTGAAAGTGAAGAGAATTTGAAACATTTACTGATGAAAATCAAACAACACAGCCTTCAGTATGGATTGTGCCCTCAACATCAACAAAACAAAAATTCCGCACTTAGATCAGTAAGCAACTTCATGATAAATGGAGAAAAGATTGAGGTTGTCCAAGATTTTGCTTTACCGGTTTCTACAATCAACACCCCCAGAAGCAGCAGTCAAGAAATCAAAGGACACATCACATTGGGAAAAGTTATTGCAAAAAGATCTCTTTAAAGTGCTGAAAGTAAAAATGTCACATTGAAGACAAAGGTGCATCTGACTCATGCCAGGGTATTTTCAGTCACATATGGTTGTGAAAGCTGGACTCTGAATGAAGGAGAGGAGAAGAATTGATGTTATTGAATTATGGTGCTGGAGATGAATAATGAATATATCATGGACTGCCAAAAGAACCAAAAGATCTGTCCTAGAAGAAAAGCAACCAGATTGCTCCTTGGAAGCAAGAATGGCTAGACAGTGTCTTTCATATTTTGGACATGTAGTCAGGAGGGGCTAGTCCCTGGTAAAGGACATCATGTTTGGAAGAATGGCAGGTCAACATAAAAAAGGAAAACCCTCAATTAGATGTATTGATTGAGTGCCTGCAACAATGGGCCTAAACATAAATAAGATCATTTGCCTGACACAGAATTGGGGAGTGTTTCATTCTGTTGTACATAGAGTTGCTATGTGTCAGACTTGACTCAAGGGCACCTAACAACAACAGCATAAGCATATACGTACAAATCATGCTACAGGCTTTATTGGCATCCTAATGGAGAAAACTGATACAGGGATTTCTTTCCTGAAGGCTTAGACACCAACTAAAGAAAATATGAAAGCCTCAGTATAGTATCTAAGAGAAGGGTAGCTTTACAGACAGAAGATTCTCATTAACCCTAGGATACCTTGCCAAGTCTGTCTGAATGGAGAAGGCAAGTAAGAACTGAAGGAATGACCTGAGTTCTCTCAAGGTGTGATACAACCTTTCTCCGGGGGCCTCACCAGTGAACTGGTTCACACATCATCCGTATGTGGTAGTAAGACTCATTTCCTTCCACCACTGATGAAAACACTACCATTTAAGAGGACTTTAAAGTTGGCAGATCCTAATGAACAGATAGAGAACAACAGCCATCCCTCTCTAAGGATCAAAAACCAGAAAAAAGAAGATAAACAAGAACAAATAGAACCCATCCTAAATAAAATACAGCTTCCAGAGAGAACAAAAAATGCACTGAAGAGAAAAATCAGGTCACATTTTAGAGTTGAAACATGACTTTCACAACTATACAATTCAATATATAAGTGAAAGAAGAGTGATTTCTGCTGAAATTTGAGTTATTAACCCGAAGATCAAGTTTAAGAAACATTCCAAAGCATAGAGAGAAGTATGGAGTAATCATATAAAATGGGAAATATAAAGGGAGTCAGTGGATAGAACTGGAAAATTAAAAAGGCAAAAATAAAGACCATAAGAGGAGATTGGAACAGATATAAGAAGGGTAAGTTTTATAAGTTTTTTTTTTTCCTGACCTAAAGAAAATCCAAGTTGCCAATTAAAAAGGTTTAACAAGTTCCAAGAGGATGGATGGTTTTCTTATCCACTCTGCCTGTGGTTACCTAGGCAGATTCTGGGAAAACTTTCAAGCTTGTAAGCACCAATTCAGAAGAATAAGTAGTCTACAGAGGAACAGAAAATAAAATTGATACTGGACATCTCATTCAAAACTGAATTAAAAGACACAAATGAATTAAAAGAAATAGGATTATGAGAAGAAAAGAGTTACCATAAAAAATTCAAACCCTGCTTATCTACCATTAATTTATTAAGGCAAAAAATTTGAAGGACCTGCAATGCTCTTGAATGCTAAGACTCAATATTAAAAATATGTCTTCAGAAATTAATTTAATTTGTTATACATTTATAGCTTATGAGAATCCCAATATGTTTGTATTTCAAAGTAAATTATAATTCAAATGTAAATTTTTACTTAAAAGTAGGAAAAATTGGATAAAATAACCTTGTTGTTGTTGTTAGGTGCCGTCGAGTCAGTATCCGACTCATAGCGACCCTCTGCACAACAGGGGAAACACTATTGTCAGTGCTTCTCTGCTGTTCATAGGATTTTCAATAGCAGATTGATTTTTGGGAGGGGGTTGCCAGGCCCTTCTCCCAAAATAACCATATATATATATGCACACACACACATATATATGTGGCAGATTTAGTGTCAAAATATAAGTGGATATATGAATTGTAAGAAAAATGAGTGTCTTTCCTTATCTTATCTCATAATACTAAAAGTAGAACCTTTGCAACCATATCAACATAATGATGTATAATAGACAGAACGATGCACACAAATTTATTATAATTCCAAAAGCAATTTCAATTCAATAGGAAAAGGTAAATTATTTATTAGGCTATGATGGATTAGCTGGCTATTTATCTTGGAATAAATAAAAATGAACACATCACATGCCATGTACAAACAGAGTACAGTGGGTGAATATTAAATTCAAAAGATAAATATAAAATGTTAAATATCTTGGAAAAAGTTCTATGAATTCATGTAAAAAGAAGAGGATGCTTTCTTAGTCAAGATAGCGAAAGCAGAGAATAAAAGAAGATTAAACATGTTTTGAGTATTCAAAATTTGAAGTTTTGTAATTCACAATATAATAGCAATACATAAATGCTTAAATGGAAAATGCAATGCATATTGCACACAAAGAGTTCATATCTACATCAAAAATCATTTATAAGGTGACAAATAAGGAAAACCAATGAAAAGGAAAATAAGCAATATAGATCAATACACAATACTCAGAAGAATAAATCCAAATAGGTTATAAATTCATAGAAAAATGCAGATTTCATTAACAGTAAGAGAAAGGAAAGTCAAAATTACCATGATATATGACTTTACTATCATTAGGCTGGAAATATATTTGTACAATCTACTGCTGGCAGGTCCATAGGGGAGATGGAATTCTATATATTATTCATAAAATTATAAGATTTCATAATAGAATTCTATATATTGCTTCTAAAAATATAATATTGTATAGCTTTTTAAGATCTCAATCTGCCTGGAGCAGTGGCACATGCATGTAATCCCAGCAATCTGGGAGGTGGAGGCAAGAGCATCACAGGTTCGAGGTCAGAGGCAGCCTGTATAATTTAGTGAGACCCTGTCTCCATGTAAAACATTTTTAAAAAGGGGTCTGGGGGTACATTTCAATGGAAGAGCACTTGCAAAGCATGTGTGAGGCCCTCAGTTAAGCCTCCTAGTACCAATAAAAAAAAAGAATTCAGTCTGACCACATCCATAAAAATGTAAAATATACAAATTCTTTAAAGTGGTATATACATCCGTAGAAACTCTCTCCTGGAAATAAAAACATTAGCACATACAATATATACTATAAGGACTTTTTACTTCAGTATTGCACAAAGTAACTAAAAATTAGCAGCAAAATTGATGTACAACAATTAAAGAACGGAATACCATATGGCCATTTAAAAGATGAATACCCCTTGACTTTAGGGGGTTTCCTATGGTACTGTTGAGTGACAACAGCAAGGTGC
Organism: Pedetes capensis; assembly: GCA_007922755.1. Classification (NCBI taxonomy): domain Eukaryota; kingdom Metazoa; phylum Chordata; class Mammalia; order Rodentia; family Pedetidae; genus Pedetes; species Pedetes capensis. Next base: position 3,506 of record VMDO01025101.1, on the reverse strand, counting down.
AAGAACATGTATCTAATGAGAACAAATTAAGTATTATGAAAGAAAATTAATTGATATATATAAAATGCATACAGTTGTGATAAGTGCTATGAAGAATTTCATGGCACAGAAAATGCATGTACATTGTATTTTCTCTGAGGGCATGACATATAAAGTAAGACACAAAGGATATGTAAAATGTAGCTGATGACCAGATTCCATATTGGGAAAGAGTTTAGATTGGCACCAAAGAGGAACTGTGAAAATTCCAGTGACAGGAACTTTGCAATGGGAGGGCAGTGTCCCTCAAGAGAAGATGGGAATCACCAGGCACGGTGGCGCACGCCTGTGATCCCAGCATCACGGGAGGCAGAGGCAGGAGGGTCGCAAGTTCCAGACCAAAGACAGTCTGCGTAACTTATCGAGACCCTGTCTCAAAAATAAAAAGTAAAAAAAAAAAAAATGGGCTGGGGGTGCAAAGGCCCTGGGTCCAACACCGAGTACGGCAAAGGGAGAGAGAGAGAGAGAGAGAGAGAGAGAGAGAGAGAGAGAGAGAGAGAGAGAGAGAGAGAGAGAGAGAGAGAGAGAGAGAGAGAGAGAGGGAGGGAGGATGGGAGAGGTAGGCAGACGGTGAGTTTTCAGCATTTTAAGAATCTTGATTTTATCTCAAGAGCAGTGAGCAGCCATTGAAAGTTTTAAGTACAGCAGACACCACCAGCATCTGATCCCACCTGATCTCAGAAGCAAAGCAGGGTTAGCCTGGTTAGTCTTTGGATGGGAGACCAACAGGGAACATCACGTGCTGTAGGCTAGGGAGAAGGACTTGGCAACTCACTCCTGAAATAATATGCCATTGAAAACCCTGTGAAAACCCTGTGAATAGTAGGGAACCACTGACGACAGTGCTGTCATGGCACAGTGGGGGAGTGTTCTGTTCTGTTGTACATAGGGTCGCTAAGAGTCAAACCCGACTTGATGGTACCTAACAACAACAACAACAACAACAACAACAACAACAACCTGTTGCTATAGGTAGATTTTAGATTGTAGTGGACAAAAATGAAGGTCAATTGCTTGGTTTACAGGTGTGAAGATTTGGCCATTTAAAGGTGAATTGAACTAGGATAATGTCAGTGATGTTGGAAAGAAGGAAGATTTGAAATATAATCTGTGTTTCAGTGAAAACATTTACAAGCATGCTGTAGATAATATTGGGGGGCAGGGGTGTAGTTCAGTGATAGAGTACATGGCTAGCATGCATGAGGATTTGGATTTAATATCCAGCAACATACATACATACATACACACATACATACATAAAATTGTATACTATTGCAAAAATCTAACTCTAGGAAATGATCAAATAAAGTCTGGCACATTCCTTTGATATACTAATTGCATTTTAAAGGGATTAAAATTATGTCAGCAAACAATGTAATGGCAAGAAAAATGATAAAATGTCACAGGCAATGTTTGTGTAACATGTAGTGATCTTCATTGTTGTGTTAAGGTGCCATCTAGTTGGGTCTGACTTATAGTGACTCTATGTACAACAGAATGAAACACTCTCCCACACTGTGCTATGCCCGGTACTATTGTCAGTGCTTCTCTGCTATTCATAGGAATTCTAATGGTGGATTTTTTCAGGAGTGGATTTCCAGATCCTTCTCCCATAGTGATCTTTGCTAGGTAAAAAAAAAAAAAAAAAAAGTATGTTTGTCACATACATAAATCAGGAGAGTAATAGAGTAATCATGTGTGATTTCTCCTTCACTATTATTTTTTGTGGCTTCCAAGTTTTCTCCAGGACTGCAAATTACTCTTGTCATTTAGAGATTTTTAAGTAAATAAGTAGATAAATGCTGTTTTACCATAGAATATTTCTGATGTTCATTAAGGTGCCTGAATTAGCCAACTCAGTTTTAGTCTTTATAAATATGTTTTTGATTTGTATTCAGATTATTAGTTATTTCAATCATTCATTTCTTTTCTTTCCTCTTCCTCCTCCTCCTTTTCCTCTTCTTTTTCCTCTCCCTCCCCCTTCTCCTCTTCCTTCTTCTTGTTTTGAAACAGAGTCTCACTATTTATCCCAGGCTGGCCTCTAACTTGCTATGTAGCCTAAACTCTAAACTGGTCTTGAACTTGAGATCCTCCTGCCTTAGCCTTCTGAGTTCGGTGATTACAAGTATGTACCACCATGCCTGGCTTAATCGCTATTTTGTATAAACCTTTATAAATGTAAATGGTTATATTACCAAAAATATATGCAGATTTTAATTAACCTCCAAGTTCAGAAGAGTTTTTTTTCATATCTAGCTTATTTGGCTGAAATTCTGGCAAAAGCTAGTGAACTCAACATATTGTGAATGTTTAGATTTAGAGTACCACAAACACTTGAGTTGGAAAAAGTTCAAAAGTAGTAAGACAAACACTGTCAACAGTGAGGAGTTAAATAAATCATAATTCTGAAATTTATATGAATAACTTTTATCTCTTACATACAAATGAAAATATTAAGCTGCTGTGTATTGATAGAATAATGTATCTCAAATCACAAAACAGGTCAGCTTCATTTGGACTTCCAAAATTTAGACATAGCTGAATTTTGATCATAGGAATGATAAACTGAGAAATGTATATTTTCATGTGTGAAATAAGTAGTTGTGTATATACATGACATATATATTTATACTATATATACAACATACATAGTAAGTTATATATTTTTAAAAGTTGTCCAAGTCCCTTATTTTTCAAAACTTTAATATGCATTAGAATATATGCAAATATATCTATTACAGTTAATGAGGATTATATTTTCATCTAAACAGACACAATAAAACTATATAATAAGGTAAATGGCGGCATTTTACTTTCATTTTGATCTAGTTGTTGTTGTTGTTAGGTGCCCTCGAGTTGGTATCCGACTTATAGCGACCCTACGTACAACAGGCAAAACACTATTGGTGGTGCTTCTCTGCTGTTTATAGGGTTTTCAATGGCAGATTGATTGGTATTCCATATTGGGTTGTTTTTTCATGTCTCATTTAAAATTATCTTTATGTAGATATGTTTTTCTGGTTTAGCAGAATATTCTTATAATAGAGTACAACAAAATAATCTTCATCCATGTGTATATCTTTTACTTGCCTTTAGATTATTATATAGGGCTGATTATGGTGGAAATATGAGCTATAAGAGAAAAAACAAAAAAATTACTAACTAGATCAGCTAGGAGATTATTATATAAGTTATATATGTATATATGCATGCATATACATACAGATATATAGACAAATGCATGAATATTTCCAAGTATATTTAAGTTTTATAAAGATTTGTTATTCTTCAAACATTTAAAATCTATAGATAAAACTAAATATACTAGTAACTGGGCAGAGATGCTGAAGAAAAATATAAGTATTTAGCTCACTCTTTGTTTCTCTGCAAAGACTATAATTAGTTTTTTTTTTTTTTTTTTTGTAAATTCTCCAACTAATTGGATGACCTTAGTTTTTTAGCATATT
>VMDO01025100.1:0-28542 GCA_007922755.1 Pedetes capensis | reverse complement strand
AATTAGCCACCGAAAACCCTATAAATATCAGAGAAACATAGTCAGATATACTGCCAGAAAATGAGCCCCCTAGGCTGGAAGACTGGGAGACGGACCTGGCAACCCACTCCCAAAAATCAATCCACCATTGAAAACCCTATGAACAGCAGGGAAGCACTGACAATAGTGTTTCACCTGTTGTACATAGGGTTGCTATGAACTGGATACCAACTCGACGGCACCTAACAACAACAAGAAGTCTGGAAGACATTCAAGAAACCACTGTGAAAGAGTTGCCTCCTTAAAATACAGTTGACCTTAATGACAGGAATGGAGTAAAGCTCCTGGGGCCTCCTTTTGCTGATGTGGCTTCACTCAAAATGAGAAGAAACACAGTGGCTACAACAATGGGCTGAAACAAAAAGATCGTGCTCAGGGCACAGTGTTGGGGAGAAGTGTTTTTTTCTGTTGTACATAGGGTCACTTGGAGTCAGATTCAACTCTATTGCACCTAACAATAACAACATAAATAAATGGATCTTGAAAAAATCCTGATATATCTAAAATTCTTAGTAGGAGGGCAAACCATCTGTCAAGACACTAAAGGAAAAGTACACATGAGGGAACATTTTGATGAAGAGGTTGGGATCAGAGATGAAAGAATAGTCCAGATAAATAGTAAAAGGCAACACTCCAGATGGAGGCGATCTGAAGGAGTGAGCATCCAGGGGGCACCCCGTTGCAGAGTAAATAAGAAATACAACCTCCTAAGAAAGAAAAAGAGACAGGAAGTTATGGAATGATAGCACTGAGTCATTTATAACCAGAAATAACCTTACTAATGCAGGCTCTAATGACACAGGTGCCCCTGAAAATAGTTTTAGGTCTAAACATAGGGGTTTTTTGCTTGGGACAGCAGTTTTACTGCTGTGTTTTCATTTTTGGCAACCTGAATGATATTAGAGCAATGATTGTTTCCTGCCAACAGTGTGCTATTTTGTTGGCTGTGCTTGTGGCAAAATAGTTTGATTCTGGCTGTAAATGAGAGTTTCTTGATTGCCTGCAGGAAAATCCTCACTGCAGGCTCCATGAACAGATTTGGGGAAGGACGGCTTTAGAGGAGCTTCAGAGAGAGACGCCTGAGAGAATCTAAAACTCCCTCTCTCTCTCTCTCTCTCTCTCTCTCTCTCTCTCTCTCTCTCTCTCTCTGTGTGGGCATCCTGAGCCCTACAGGAGGTGATGCCTTTTAGTGCTTTTTCACTCAATCAAAAAAAGGAGAGAAACATATGAAACTCTTACTAGAAATAAGCACCTTTTGTGGACAATCCTCTTTTATACAGCTGCAGCCACACAGACAGGAATACAAAGGACACTGTACTAAATTCAAGCCCCTTTTGGAATTTTTATATCTCACATCCTCCAAGTACTTTCAGGGATAAGTATTCTTCCTTTCTTGGTGACCAGTACAATGAAAGTTTGATAGTGTATTCCCCTCCCCCAAGTCTTAAGCCAACAATTGGGACCTCAGCCTTTCTCAAAGGAGTTCCCAGGCTGCAGGCACACCCGGAAAGAGGCTCTCAGGCAGCTCCCTGTCAGCTGTTCCTGCTGGCCTCTTGGTGAGAGGTTCTGGTGTTTCAGAGCCATAGAAAGGCCCTGCTGAGACCTCTCTTAACAGCTATTTCTTCCAAGAAACAACTCTCTCACAAGGAACTTGTTCAGGATATCTCAGCATTGGATTGGAGCCTCCGGGCTTTGAAATACCACCTTGTTCAGCTGTCTAAGTGCTGACTGTCCCTCGGCACTAGGTCCTTTCCCTATGCAAATGGACATGTCTTAGCAGGCCAGAAAAGAACCCATAATTCTCTCCTGGCAAATTCAAGCTTGGCTGTTTTGAGTACTTTATCTCCAAATCGCTCCCAGGTATCCTTCCAGTAAGGCATTGGGGTACTTTAGAGAATTAGGATCAGGAAAATCCCTGAGTTTCCTAATATTGTAATTCAAATTAACCTCTGAAAATATACAGGACATTCAATTATTTTGTTTTTAAGGAACCAGAGATTTGAGATGAAAAACATGACTTCCCATCCACATAGCATGAAGGTCACATTATCTCCACAAAATTTCTGAGCAGAGAAAATAGGAAAATTATAAATTATCTTTAGCACCCAAATGACTGCCTGGTAAGTTATTGTGCTTAGTCTTCAGAACCTGACTATTTTTCATCTCTAGGAAAAATCAAGAAAATGTGGACATCAAAGCATATTTCTGGAATGAAACATTGCTGCTATCCTCAGGTGAGTCATCAACATTTCCAGGGACTGAAAACAACATATATGTTAGGTTTAAGACAACTGTCAAAGTTACCAATAAATAACCTACTTACAAAATAATGGGAATATTCCCCATACAAAATAAACCAAAGGGATTTAATATATGTTCAGTAAATTGTAAGCCTGGTTATTAATTTGGTCATTTATAGGAAGAAGAAGAGAGCTATCTATATTACCATAACACATATATTGTCATAAAATATTTCACGGAGCATGAAAAGACAATAAAATGAACATAGGGAATAGAAACTGTTGCCTTCATTTAACAGCGGTTCCCCAAACGATGCTTAGAAACAAGGAATCATCACTATATTTATCTTTCTGTGCCTTCAGAAAACATCCTAAAATCTTCTAACTTCTGTGAAAATCTCCCCTCTCCCCAAATACAAATAACATTGATTGTGTCTCTCACAGTATTACATTTTTTACCCTTTCACTATATGAAGTGTATATGTGACTATCAAACCCAGCTCAGGACATAATTCACACAATATGGTTCCTTAAGTTTACATTTGGATGTAAGAAGTAAACCACACAGGGTTTCTTTCATCTTTTTCCTAATAGTAAATGATCACACAGAAGAACATATGAAATGACTGTTGACTCTAATAAAGAAACATTGAGGACACCAATCTCCATGTTCTCTCTATATCCCAAACCAGGACCCCTTAAAAATCAAACTCATTGCTGTGCACTTAACATCTTAAATAGCCTCGGCACCTGCAAATATAATTCTTTGCTGGTGCTTTCTATAGTAAAAGCAGAATCCAGGCTTTAATAAACTCAGTGTCTCTACCTACCCAATACATGAAATAGTATGGGTAGATGATTTATGAGGCACCATAATCCTTCCAATGGGAGAAGGGCCTGGCAATCCACTCCCAATGCAATCCCGAAACAGTCAGCCATTGAAAACCCTATGAGGGTCACTATGAGTTGGATACCGACTTGATGGCACCTGACAAACAAACAAACAATAATCCTTCCAAAATATTAGTGAGTTAGTCACAGCCTGATAGTAGCACAGCCTTGTGGCTCCTTGGCCCCACAAAATGGGTAGAGGGCTCAGACTCTAGCTAAGCACAATGCCAAATTAAAAAAATTTTTTTCATTGCTGCTGTACATAAGAGGATCCATCATAAGTTAAAGTGTGAGGAGATAATTATCACACCCCAAATCAAAAATCACATTTGCCTCCTCAGTCAAGTTACTGATTGACCTTTGTGATATTTGCAGACTTTCTTACCCTTTATCACAACTCTTCTTGGTTGTTTTTGAAGTTTACAGATGATCTAAGGCCTGCATGTCATATACTCACTGCTAGTCCTTTGGGGTGAATTTATTCTCCACACCTGGGATGGTAGGCACATTCTTCCTTAGTGTCTTGGCACCTGCATGTCAGTAAGGTTGCCTCAATTCCCTGTGGCATTGGGGCTTGAGTACATAAGCCACTAATGAAGACCAACCCACTCTTCCTCTCTTTCTTCTCTTAAGGGTACACACACCTGCTTTGTGGCATGAACACTCTAATATCCACATTAACAACTGTCAAGTAGAGACTCACTACACCCTAGTCCAGGCCTGATAGGAATGGCAGTTATCTGCCAGCCGCCCCCCTGCTCCTGAGCAACCAAAGAGGTGCGCTAAATGCTGCCTTTGTGGAAAAATAATAAATGAATACTGCTTTCTCTGGTTTTTCATGGAAAAAATAAGGGAAAATATTATCCAAAAAAGGGATAAAAGGTCTTTTGCACAATTGGTAGATTGTTGCTCTGCACTCTTTGAGGACCAGGGTTCAATCCTCAGCACCATAAAAACAGGAGAAGGGCATGGCAATCCACTCCAGAAGCAATCTTGAAAACAATCAGCCATTGAAAACTCTATAAGAGGTGCTATGAGTTGGACCTGACTCGACAGCACCTAACAACAACCACAGTTTAAGCCGTATTGACCCATATTGACTAGACTTCTACTTGTTGTTGTTGTTAGGTGCCATCAAGTCGTGTCCGACTCATAGCGACCCTTGTAGGGTTTTCAATGGCTGATTGTTTCTGGATTGCCTTGGGAGTGGGTTGCCATGTCCTTCTCCCATTCTTGCGGTGCTAGGAATCGAACTCGGGACCTCAGAGACTGTAGAGCAGTGCTCTACCAACTGAGCTAAATCCCAGCCCTAGACTTCTACTAGATGTACTCAAAAGCCCAAAGCCATTTGAAATTGTCTCTTCATGGGGATCTGCTTGGATTATGACTCTTTTAGGGACCCACTTTTTATAGTTTGAGCCACCAGAGACAAACTCTTCACACTAACTTTTTCTTTTGAGAAGCTCAACCAACTTCTCATGTCTATTTCCCACACATCCTGATGAATCTCAGCTGAAACATTCCTAACTTTTTAAAGGTCATGGAGAGCTATAACAGAGCACATGCAACTCTAGTGGAGAATGTTTATCCTTAGGGTGTCACATGGCAGAACAAACCTGAACTCAGAACTCATGAGGCTATGTTGAGGTTCACTTTCTCTACCTGTGATTCATTTGCTGCTGTTGTTAGGTGCCCTTGAGTCCGTGTCCAGCTCATAGCAACCCTACATATAACAGGCAAAATACTATTGTCAGTGCATCTCTGCTATTCATAGGGTATTTAATGGTGGATTGATTTTGGGGAGTGGTTTGCCAGGTCCTTCTCCCAAGCCTAGAGGATCTGGTGTTCCAGGTGGTCTCCCATTCAAGTATTAACCAGGTCCAACCCTGCCTAGCCTCCGAGATCTGATGGGATCCAAGGTCATGGTGGTATAGCTGCAGGCTATGATTCATTTAGGTTTGATTTTGTTATATTTTGTGCTGTTTTAACCATATGTGGAATATTTAACACTAGGTTCTATGTCTTAGGAAGATCATTAACAATGTAGAATAACTACATAGAAAGAGGGAATTAGGATGCTAAGGGTTTTATACATCATCTTCTGAGGAACATATGCTAATAGGTATATAATAGATAATATCAATTATAATAGAAGGTAGAATATTGGTTACCTCTGTGAGGAGAGATATTCTCTGGGAGGAGACACAGAGGTGCTGGAAATATTCTAGGATATGGTTATGTGGGTGTACACATAAGTGAAAATTCACTGAGTTGTGCACTTAAGATTTATTCATTTTATATGCTTGTATATGTCTCATTATTAAATGATAAACTACTTTAAAGAAAGTAATATACAGAGGACTTTTGATTTATACCAATTAAATTTGCATCTTATAGATTTAGTTCAATATTCAAACCATTAAGGGAATCTTAAATCTGATTATATCATCACCATAAATGCTATTAACAATTTAAATTGAATAAGATTGAACTAAAAACATGACTCGTGGAACTACAGATCTTATTCAAACTCCTGGGGCTGCTTCATTCACTGAAATCCTCCTAACTTCATACTTGTACTGCCCACATTTATCTTACCACCAAATTATGAAAAACTTTATCAAATGATTCGGTGAAACAGACTAGACCTCACTGATCTCCCAAATAACACTATTGTACTCATAGTGATCAAATAGTTTAAGTCTTTATATGTATTTCTATGCTCATTCTATCATTTATAAAGAGATAAATTTCCCACTGTTATTGTATACATATACACTTTTTGTTTTGGCAATTTTTGAGGCTATTTTGTAAAGGATATGCAAACTTAAGACAGTTATAATTTATGAGAGCACCTTCTTCATTTCCAGTTATACTAATTACATTAAAGTATACTTTGTCTCCTATTGGCATAGTAGGTACACAGTACAGCTGTACCAGCTTACTTTTTCATAGTTTGTGAGATATATTTGTTACATCTTTTTACTTTGAACCTGTCTATTGTGCTATATTTAAGGTGCATTTCTTACAACCAACATATTTGAATTTTGTTTTTTAATCTGCTTGGATCATCTTGATTTTCTTGATTTTCCACCTACTTTTGATGTAATTACTGATACATATTTGAGCTTAAATATGCCATCTGTCATCTTTATCCACATAGTCTATATTTCTTCTTTTTGCCTTCTTGCTTTACTGTAGATTAAGTAAAATTTTATTATTCTATTTCCCCTCTATTAGCTTCCTAAATATATATTCATTTACAATTCTTTTAATGATAATTACAGAGATTATATAAAGCACCCTTATTTTAGTAAAATCTAATTTAAATCTGTGGTTTTGCCAGTTTCCACGGAGTACAAAGATCTTTGAACATATTAGTTCCATTTACCTCACTGCCTTTTGTACCACTATTGCCACATATTTTATTTTTCTATATATTTTAAAACCTGCAAGCCCTAACACCTTGATAGCTCTTTGATGTGCATACATCATGAACACACATATACACAGAGCTTTTCTAGTTTTTTTCCCAATGAATGAATTAGTCTACACCATGCTAGTCTGCCATTGTTGGATGTAGAACTCCTAATAACTCTATTTTAATTAGAATTAGTAGATCATATTTGGTTTATTACTATTCATAAAGATCACATCTGTTAAATCATTATAATATAGCTTAGTTTTTGATAGTAATAAATCTTAGAGAGTTTATATTTTCAGCACCAACTGACTTTTACCTTCCTTTATTTAATACAAGGATAAGAAAACCATAGCCTATGAACAAAATCAGGCCTGCCCTCAATTTTTGTAAAGTTTTGCTAGCAAACCACAACCATATCCATTTACCTATTACCTATGGTTGCACATGACAGAGACCATATAGCATGCAAAGCCAAAAATATTCACCATCTGGCCCTTAACAGAAAGTTTGCTGACCCACTACTTTACTTCCTAAAATCTGTTAACTTCCCCTCTTGCAATCAAGACTTTCTTCTATTTTTATTTCTCTGGTGTCTTTCTATCCACTCTCTGTGTTCCAACACATTCTGGCTACAAGTGGTAGATTAATATTCCCAAACTCAATTCTAAGCCATTGTTATTCTGCTCAAAAATGATAGTATTCTGTCTTGAGTGAGTTATTTGTAAAATACACTTATTTTGTTTTCATACTAAAGCATTTATAATGCTTGAAACCAGAATTTGTCTTTTATATTCTAAGATTCCCTTCTACTATACTGTGCATGAAAGGTAATAAATATCTATTCACTTAATTGAAGAACAAATTTATTCAATGTTAGAAAACTTAAAATGTTCTTTTTTGCCTTGACAGCCTGGATATCATCAGTTAGGCATCTGAAATGATACACATTATTTCCAAATCATTTCACCACAGTTTCATTTGGAAATAATTCAGTCAGTAACACCTCCACTACGCGGTTTCTCTCCGTGCCATGCATTATCCCCCATGAGGCCCAGCGCTGTCCTTCTGTACCACTCTTCTGCTCCCACCAGCCAATTTCACTTGGAGACTTCTTACTCATTAAATATTCATCCGTCTAACCACATCCTTCTCAGCATTCATGAGACATATCTTGCCTTTTTTTTTTTTTTGTCTTGTCCTTTTGTTCAGAAGTCATGATTTAGTAGATAAAATCCTGCTCTTCTGAGCTATATTTATAGCCAGCTCACTCCCCCACCCTCCTCTGTATTCTAAAGCCATGGAATTCAACTAGAAGGACAAATGAATATAAAACCTGAGAGCCTTTACTCTTTCCCTTTGTTTTCCTGCACAGAGACTCAAATCTCCAAAGAAACTTAAACATGACTCACCCCAAGTGACTCAGCAGATATAAAGAAGTTTGGGGTGGCTAGAACTAAGTGACCTACAAAACACATTGAAAATTAGTCTGAAATTTGTCTCCCACTGCCAACTCTTTCTATTTCCCTTTGTTTATCATTAAAATATATTTCTTTTGCTTAGAGTTTTGCATACATTGTTCTTTAGAGGCAGGGTATTCCTTGAAATGTTCATTAAGGTTATTAAAAATGACCTCCTTGATTACAGGTTTGGGAAGATATAAGTTAAATGAAGGTAAGTAGGGTTTCCTACTGAAGGATTTCTCTGAGGCTTCAAAATTCCTGTGTGTGTTACAAATCTACAAAGGAGGAATACAAATCAGGTAACTTTTTAAGCTTATTTTACCTCACTTTTGGAGATCAGCTATTAACAGCCTGATGAAGTACTGGTCTTTGTGAAAACAATTCAGTAAATGCTGATAGAATTTCTACCTACAACCTAGTTAGGGAGGAGGGAGACCTTTTTCAAGCAAAGTCACTGAAGAAGATGGCTTAGCACCTCACAAGACTTACATTGAACTATACACTTTTCATTATCTCTCCAGTTTGAAATGCAATTACATTCTAATTTTAAATTCATGGTTTCCATGAAAGCTTAATTCCTTTTTAAAATAAATTTTATGGTATACATTGAAGGCATATAATGTGATTTTGTAAGGTGCATGTATATGTCAAGCATGGTAGTATATGCCTGTAATCCAAGCAACTCAGGAGGTGGAGGCAGGAGTATCACCAGTTTGAGGCCCACCTGCATAACTCAGCAAGACCTTGTATCATGATAAAAAATGAAAAAGATATTGAGGGTGCAGCTTAGTGGTAGAGCCCTTGCAAAGAATGCATGGAGCCCTGGATTCAACCTCCCAGTACTGAAAAAAAAAAAGATGCAAAAGATTAGATATAGATATAGATATATTCAAAGATAGGGGCTGGGATTTAGCTCAGTTAGTAGAGCACTGCGCTGCAGTCTCTGAGGTCCCGAGTTCGATTTCCAGCACCACAAAAATGGGAGAAGGGCCTGGTGATCCACTCCCAAGGCAATCCCAAAACAGTTAGCCATTGAAAACCCTATGAGGGTCACTATGAGTCGGATACCGACTCGACAGCACCTAACAACAGCAACATATTCAAAGATAACATATCCATCATGTCATACAGTATTATGGTTTGTACTGGAAATATCCCTCAAAGTGTCCATGTGTTGAAGCTTTACTTCCCAGAGGGGAACTATTAGGTGGTGGTGGAGACTTTAGGAGGCAAGGCCTAGGGGAGGTTTTCAGGACAGTGGGGCATACTCTTGAAGGAATAGTGGGAACTCACCCCTTGCCTCTTCTTCTTTTTCACTTCTTTGGCATGAGGTGGTGAGAGGTCTTGCTCTGTTACATGCTCCTGCCATGGCATACCACCACAGATCCAAAGCAACACGGCCAACTGTGATCACAGACTGAAACTTCCAAACTATGAGCCAAAATAACCCTTTTCTCTTTATAAGTTGATTATCTTGGGTATTTGTTACAGTAATAGAAAGCTGGTTAATGCACAAACACCCTTTTTTTTTTCCTCCCTGAGGCAAGGGTAGCTATCATCTGCTCATTTAGCAAAAATTCTCTGTACAAGACACTATTATTAACTATAGTGCTCCTGTGTACATTGTATCTTTTGATTCATTCTCCCTACACATTTTGCTGCTTTATATCCTTTGACTTGTAACTCTTCATTTCTTCTCCCCATCTTGACACTGATAACCAGTGTTTTATTATTTTTCTATAGATAGTTAACCTTTTTTAAAGCTTAATTTCTTACAGCAAAGTATTTATAAGCCAATCCTACCCTACCTGTCTATAAGCTTGCCTTGGGAGCTACAAATAATAACATATCTCCTGGTAGAGGCTTAACACTAATTGGACAAAGTTGAGATTAGCTAGCCAAAGCAACAAGAGAAAGACCTTGTTTGGAGTCTATATGCCTCTTCATATTTTATGTCATTTTATGTTTGTTTGATTTTAAATTGCTTAACTGATATTCACAGTCAAAAAAAAAGAAAACAAATTATAATTACTCCTCAGTGGCTCATCACCTTATACTACCCTTCTTCAACTTCTGTCTTGTTTCCTTTTTGCCTTAACAGAAAATAGTTTTTCCTAGTTTGTTATATTCCCTTTTCCTTTCTGGATAAGAATACAATAGTAATCAGTTAGGTGCTGCTGCTGGTGGTGGTGGTAGTGTTGTTGTTAGGTGCTTTCAAGTCAAGTCTAACTCACAGCGACCCTATAAACAACAGAAACACTCCCTGACACTGTGCCAGGCATACAATGTTTTTTATCTTTAAGACCATTGTTGCAGCCACAGTGCCAATCCATCTAGTTGAGGGTCTGACTTCTTTTCATTGACTCTCCACTGTCCCAAACATGACATCCTTTTCCAGGGATTGGTCCCTCCTAACAACATGTCCAAAATATATCAGATGCCGTCAAGTCATCCTTTCTTCAAAGGAGCATTCTGGGTGCACTTCCTCTAGATGGATGTATTGGTTCTTTTGGCAGTCCATGGTATATTCAATATTTGTCTCCAGCACCATAATTCAAAAGCACCAATTATTCTTATGTCTCCTTTATTCAACGTCCAGCTTTCACAACCACATGATGTGACTGAAAATACTATGGCATGCGTGAGGCACATCTTTGAATTCAATGTGACATCTTTATTGTTCAACATGTTAAAGAAGTCTTTTGCAACAGCTTTTCCTAAAGCAATGCATCTTCAGTTTCTTGACTGCTGCTTCCAAAAATGTGGATTGTAGAACCAAGTGAAGCAAAATCTTAGAGAACCTTAGTCTTTTCTCCATTTATCATGAAGTTGCTTACTAATGCAGCAGTAAGGATTTTTAGTTTCTGGATGTTGAGGCACAATCCATACTGAAGGTTGTGTTCTTTGGTCTTCATCAGTAAATGCCTCAAATCTTCATTTTCAGCAAGCAAAATTGTGTCATCTGCATAACACATGTTGTTAATGTGTCTTCCACCAATCCTGATTCTTCTTCATAAAGTCTAGCTTCTCAGATTATTTGCCCAGCATAGACATTTGAAGACGTACAGTGAAAGGACATAGCCCTGATGCACATCTTTCTTGACTTTAAATGAGGCAGTATTTCCTTATTCTGTTCAAATGAGTGCCTCCTGGTCCATATACAGATTTCCCACAGAAACAATTAAGTGCTCTGATATTCCCATTCTTTGCAATGTTATCCATAATTTGTTGTAATCCACATAGTCAAATGCCTTTGCATAGTCAATAAAACACAGACATCTTTCTTGCATTCTCTGCTTTCAGCTAATATCCATCTGACATCAGCAATGATGTCCCTGGTTCCATGCCATCTTCTGAATCTGGCTTGATTTTCTGGCAGTTCCGTGTCTATATACTGCTGCAGATACTTTTGAATGATCTTTAGCAAAAATTTACTTGTATGTGATATTAATGATATGGTTTAATAATTTCCACATTTTGTTGGATCCCCTTTCTTGGGATTAGGCACAAATATGGATCTCCTCTAATCAGTTGGCCAGGTAGCTATTTTCCAAATCTCTTGGCATAAACAAATGAGCACCTCCTGTGTTACATCAGTTTATTGAACATCTTAATTGATATTCCATCAATTCCTGGAGCTTTGTGTTTTGCCAATTCCTGCAAGTTAGCTTCCACTTTATCCTTCAGTACCATTGATTCTTCATCATATGCAACCTCATGAAATTGTTGGTTAGCCACCAATTCTTTTTTGGCATAATGACTCTGTGTTTTCCTTACATCTTGTTTGGATGTTTCCTGCATTGTTTAATATTTTCCCTGTAGACTCCTTCAGTACTATCATTCAAGATTTGAATATTTTCATCACTTCTTTAAGCTTGAGAAAACAGAGCATGTTTTTTTCCCTTTTGATCTTCTAGCTCCAGCTCTTTACACATGTCATTATAATATTTGATTTTGTCTTCTAGAGCTGCCCTTTGAAATCTTCCATTTAGTTCCTTAACTTCATCATGTCTTGCTTATACTTTAGCTGCTTGACATACAAGGGCAAGTTTCAGAGGCTCTTTTGACATGTAATTTGGTCTTTCATTTTTTCCTGTCTTTTTAATAACCTTTTATTGTCCTCATTAATGATATACTTGATGTCATGCCACAACTCTTCTGGTCTCTCATCATTAGTGTCTAATGCATCTGGTCTTGAGGTAGTCTCCAAACTCAGGTGGGCTATACTCAAGGTCATGCTTTGGCTCTTGTACACTTATTCTAATTTTCTTTAGTTTCAGTTTGAACCTGCATATGGGCAGTTGATGGTCTGATCCAAAATCAGCACCTGGTCTTGCTCTGGCTTTGATATTGAAGTTTTCCATTGTCACTTTCCATGAATATAGTCAATTTGTTCCTTCATGTTCCATCTGGTGAATTCCATGTGTGTAGTCTCTGTTTATGTTGGTAGAAAAATGTATTTGTAATGAAAAGGTTGTTGGTCTGATAAAAATTTTATCATCAATCTCCAACATTGTTTCTAACACCAAGGCCATACTTTCCAATGACTAAGCCTTCTTCTTTGTTTCCAACTTTTGCATTCCAGTCACCAGTAATTATAAGTGAATCCTGATTGCATGTTAGACCAATTTCAGACTGTAGAAGCTGGTGAAAATCCACCCTGTCTTCCTTTGTGGCCTTAGTGGTGGGTGTGTAAATTTGAATAATAGTCGTATTAACTGGCCTTCCTTATATGCACGTGGATATTATCCTATTACTGACAGCATTGTACTTCAGGACAGATCTTGAGATGTCTTTTTTGATGATGAACACAACCCCATTTCTCTTTAAGTTGTCATTGTCAGGATAATAAACCATATGATTAACTGATTAAAATTATCCAGTACCAACCCATTTTAACTCACTGTGCCTAGAACGTTGATGTTTAGGTGTTGGGGTTTGGCTCAGGTCCAGCAGAGGTCAGAGCCTTGCCCGACACTGAGTGGGTATCGGGGACCCACTGGACCAGGTTGGTGTGGTGGCTGGAGGCACCAAAGAAGGACCTCGGGAGACCTTCTGCAGGAAACAGGAGAGGGAAAGTTTATTGGGTTACTCCCTAAGTGGGGTGCAACCAGCAAGCAGCCCCTGTCAAGTGCTCAAGTGCTAGCTCTAAGCCTGCAGCATAGAATGCTACAGGCTCACTGGTGGTACAGCTCAGCCTTAAAGGAACAGCTACAAGCAGTTGGTGCTCCGCTGGGCTGGAGGTCCAGTGGTCTTGACTTCCATAGCTCGCCTCTCTGCCTCCCTCCTTCCCAAGGATGGGAGGAATTGGGAGGCTTTTTGTGGCTTGCTTGTAGTCTTCAGCACTTCAGGGCCCCTGGTCTTCACTCATTGGCTTGCTAGGTGGTCTTCCACAGGATTGGGGAGCACTGGGTCAAGGTGATGAGGTCTGGTAGCAGGTGAAAACAAGAGGGTGAACGTGGGGTCCAGGAGCTTGCTTATATAGGCTCCTGGGAAGGGGTGTGTGCTGGGGTTAGCCAATCAGGGCACATTCCTGACAAGTACAGCAGGCAAACTGTCATACCTGCCAGATAGGGGCAGTTATTTAACTGAGGTGCTAGGGGTAGCCAATCAAAATTGAGGTGGTTGAGGCTGGTCAGGCTGGTCAGGAGCCATCTTTGCTCACTTGATGGGAGAGGGGATAAAGAAGTGAGTAGAAAGTAGCCTGAGTGTTAGCCCCTCATGCTGGTTAGAGGGACCCTATTTATGGGGTGCTTTAAAAATCCCCAACATTTATGCATTCCATTTCCCTTTTGACAATTTCTAATTTTCCTAGATTCATAGTGCATACATTCCACATTCTAATTATTAATAGGTATTTACATTTGTTCCTTTTTGTTTTGAGTTGTGCCACATCAGGATATGGAGGTCTGTGAGCCCTGACTCCATTCCCATCATTAAGGTTGACTCCACTTTGAGGAGGCAACTCTTCCTCAGTCATCCTTTGAGTGCCTTCTAATCTAGGAGACCCATTTTCCAGCAATAAATTTGACAATGTTTCTCTGCTATTCATAGGCTTTTTAATGGCTAATTGTTTCAGGAATAGATTGCCATGTCCTTCTTCCCAGTCTGTCTTAGTCTGGAATCTCAGCTGAAATCTGTCCACCATGGATGACCTGCTGATATCTGTAATACTGGTGGCATAGCGTTCAGCATCATAGCAACAGGCAAGCCCTTAAAGTACAGCAAACTGACAGACAAGTGAAGGAATTAGAATTGGATGTTGATGAGGCATTTATCATTTAGTTCAGTTTGTTGAATTCTCCCAAACCTATGGCCTTTTTCCAACACACATTTACTTCTGCATATAGTACCTGTTGTTGTGTTACACTGGCTTTCTGAAATGTAAATGATTAATTTGTGAACAGATATATATTACAGCATCTTCAGATAATGCATTCATTGAAACCATGGTTAAGAAGCAATCAGGTCAGGCAGGATGATACCTGCCTATAATCCCAATGACTCTGGAGACTGAGGCAGGATGATCATGAGTTTGAGGTCAGTGGTCTCCCTGACTTAGAAGACCCTATCTCAAAATTTAAAAATGGGCTTGGGGTACAAGCCCTGTGTGGAGCACTTGCAAAGCTTGTGTGAGGCCCTAGGTTCTACCCCCATGTACTGAGGCGGGGTATAAAAGAAGGAGCAGCTCTGAGTCCATTTGCAATGATCAGAAAAACCTGGTGGCAGACTGGTAAGAAATGTATGTCAGGAGAAAAGTATAGGTTTTGAAAAAGTTTCATAGTCAGCTCAACTTTTAAATACCTAATTCCATGTTCGTTATTTATCTATCAGTGGTGAAAATAAAAATGACTTCCTCCCAGAAACTTAAAATATTCTTATAAAGAGATCATTCATTTGCAGAACTAGCAAGACAGAAAATTGCATCCACGTGCATTTCTCCTTTCTTCCCCTTTTCCAATTTGTGCTCCTTATAACATGGATGAAAACAGAAACCTGAATGTGAGTGATTAATCAGACATAATTTAGCCACTGGATTCCAGATGACCCATCGGTATCACTCCTAGGAATTTATTCCAGAAAGCCAGTGTAACACTACTATATGCAGAAGAAGTTGCTTTAACATTTATTGCCTAAAAAGGACATAATCATAATATTTAATAATAGTGGAATATTAAATAATTTATAGATAGCATAAAATTGCACAGCAGATTTTAACAGTAGAGATAGAAATATTGTACTTATTAAATGAAAAGGCAAAACACATAATTCTTAAGCTCTGAAAGAAAATATACATGTACAAATACACTGGGAAATGTGACTCAAATTACTAGGCAATGTTCATCTTATAGATAGTATATCCTTTTGGGAGAAAGGGTGTTTATTGCTATTCTTTGTGAAGATGTGGATAGTACAGTCACTGTCTCAGCAGCCTCACATTTCCTTTGGGCACTGGTCAGTGTAACATTTAGCAGAAATAAATAAATGAACAATAAATCAGAAGAGTTAAATTTCAGATTTAAAAATGAAGTTTTAGTGCAATTACTACAAAATATAATTTAGTACAATGGTTTAGTTTTTAGTATAATATATGTAATAATTTAAGACATATCCTCCAAAAACATATTTTTACATGAAATTCAATTTTTGTGGTATTTGGTGGTTGAAGCCAGGGCCTCAGAAATGCTTTGCAAGTGCTCTATCACTGAGCTGCACCCCAGCTGTATTTTTCTTTATTTTTTATCCTAAGACAGGTTCTCATTAAGTTACATAGGCTACCTCTGGCCTCTAACCTGAGATCTTCCTGCCTCCACCTCCGAATTTTCCGGGAATTACAGGTGTGAGCCACATCCACCGTGAAATTCAAATTTAACTGATATCCAAGACAATAAGTCTAATAGAGAACTGGAAAAAGAGACTAGAGTTGGAAAGAAAAAAACACTTAAACTCTACTGGTCCATCTTCTTCCCACTTATGCCCCAATATGTTGAACTCGGTTTGTCCCTATCAATATGGAGTCCTTCATGTTTAGTAGTACTTCACACCAATACTAGCTTATGCTGGGATGCCATTGACTTGAGCTTTGATTCTCAGTATGGCTAGATATGGCCAGCTATAAGACATGGTGTCAGCCTACAAACATGGCATAAGCCACAGAAATAAAATTTTGAACCACTTTTCTTGGACAGGGAGTAACAGGTGCTTACACTTTTTAGACTCCTGCTCATGACAAAAAAAGTGGAGAAAGTAAAGATACAATGCAAAATGCTTTTGTCCTGTAAACCTTAAAAATTATGGTTATGTATAGGGAAACAAGCTTTTTGTAGCTATACATTTAGAACAATTCTACAGGAGGCAGAATGGTTTGTAGGATTATAAGAATAACATTGGAATTTCATATAAATTTTGGTATCCCTTCAAATTCCAAACATTTTCCTCACTAAACACACCAGTAGTCTGGCTATCAGGGTTTTTTTTTTTCCTATAGTTTTATTATTTGTTATTTAGTATTAAAAATAAATAACAAAAAATGAACTTATACTCAAAATGCTATAAGAGTTTTTAATGAGAAGGAGTCAGAAAAAATTCCAAAAATATAGCAGACAACTTGGAGGGCAGCCAGTAAAATGTCTGTCTGCACAAATAAAATGAAGGCACTCACAAGTTAAATAAGTTGTCCAAAGTCACATTTATTTCATAGCTTCCCTTGAGGAAGAATAATTGAAGTTTTTCTATTTTCATTTTTCTTACCAATGCAGAAAGATGATTGAAAACCAACCACTGACAGAACAGACTGATTTACTGGGCCTAGAAGGTTCCTGGTAAGTGAAAGGCACAAGACTAAGGCAACACAGTGATT
Source organism: Pedetes capensis (assembly GCA_007922755.1). Lineage (NCBI taxonomy): Eukaryota > Metazoa > Chordata > Mammalia > Rodentia > Pedetidae > Pedetes > Pedetes capensis. Next base: position 11,628 of record VMDO01025100.1, on the reverse strand, counting down.
TTGTTTTCAGCAAAATCCTCGATGAATTCAAGAATGATGATGAATATGTATTTACTTCAGCTGAGAATATAAAGAATATTTGATTACAAATTACACTGATTTCCGCTTTACAAGTCAATAGCTTTTTGCCGCAGGCAAGTTTGCTTTCAAGTGACTATGTGTTGATATATGGTATATAGAGAGAAGAATTATTTTTTTGTAGAAGTAACCTATTGAACAAGAAAAACAAATCCTATGGCTCCCCCCCCCCGCCCCCCGCCCGCACAGGCAAGACATCTAAGCATCTTTCCGAGAAATTGAAAGCTTAAAATGCTGGATGATGACAATACGTTACATTGTGGCCTTTTGTATCAGCTTGACTATACATCCAAACCTGGGCTAACAACAAGAATCCAAATAATAAAGCTTGCTCACAAAATCGTAATCCTTTGCCAGATAAAATGGAAAAGTAATGTTTCCATAGAAGTTTAAAAGAGTTTTGTAACATTGTGAACCAGGTACTACATTGTTCCCAAGCACCAGAATATCACAGAACAAAATACAACTGTTTTTCCTTCACCCAAGATAATACTACATTGATATAACCAATGGGAGAAGATGGCTTCATAAAACACTTGCTTGTATTTAGTTACATTTAGCTATCTTTTCAAGAGAAGGGTGGCATCTTGTGGCACAAACACAACTTGCTTCAATAAGCTCACTTTCTCTGTGAGCAAAAAGATTTGAAAAAAAGACATCTGGTTCTGAGCAGCAATGTATATTTTTAAATGTCTTTCCCCTCCGGGATCAGCCCCTCTCTTGCCCTTTGGTGGCTGCAGTGGCTGCCAGGAGAGACAGCAGTGGGTGGAAGGTATTTGATTTATAAAATACGATCTGACAGCCGAATCATTCAAACACATGCCCTACACAGCTGGCTCTCACTTCTCCCCCACATTACTGCACTGCAGGGGTGGGAGGACCCTTCTTTTCGGATTTCCTGAGCTCTTTCTCTCCTTGCTAACCTAGCCTGAGCAGTTGATCCTTCCTATAATTACAGTCGCAAGCACTTTGCTTCTTAAAGCACTCAGTCTGTTTCTGGGATGGAGAACAGTTGCTGTGGGTTTAGAACAATTCAGTGATAGGGTTTTTGTTGTTGTTATCGTTGTTGTTTTGTGTTGTGTTTATTGGCAGTTACACAATGTGATGTTTCAGTATATCTACATCTGTAATGACCAATTCAGGGTTTGTTGTTGTTAGGTTCCATGGAGTCAGGATCCGACTCACAACAACCCTATGTACAAGAGAACGAAACACTCCCCAACACTGTGCCATGCCCAGCACTCCATCAGTGCTTTCCTGCTATTCACAGGGTGTTCAATGGCTAATTGTTTCAGAATTATTTATGGAGTGAGCATCCAGGTCCTTCTCCCATTTTTGTGCTAGTGGGGACTGAACCTAAGGGCCTCAGAGCGTGCAGAGCAGCACTCTACCAACTGAGCTAAATCTTAATTCAGGATAATTAGCATATTTATCATCTTAAACACTTATCATTTCTTTTTGTTGAGCACATTCAAAGTCTTCTCTTCTGGCTCTTTTGAAATATATATGCCATTAATGGTAAGTATAGTCACCCTGTCGTGCAACAGAATACCTAAACGTATTCGTCCTATCTACCTATAAATTTGTACCCATTAAGCAATCTCTCTCCCATACTCCTTCCTTATCTTTCCAAGCCTCTAGCAACCACCATTCTACTCTCTACTTTTATGAGGTCAGTTCTCTGAGATTCCACATTATGGGTGAGACCATGCAGCACTTGTCCTTCTCTGCCTAGCTTATTTTATTTAACATGATATCCTCTAGTTTCATATATGTAGCTGCAAATGACAGGATTTCACTCTTTTTATGGCTGAGTAATGCCTAATTGTGTATAGGCATCACATTTTCTTTATCCATGCATCTGTTGATGGACATTTAGATTGATTCCATATCAGTGCTATTGTGAATATTGCTGCAATATGCATGAGAGGGTAGATATCTCTTGACACTCTGGTTTTATTAGTAGTAAGAGTTTTTATTTCTTTTGTTTTGTTTTTCCAGACAGAGTCTTGCTATATAGCTCAGGCTGGCCTGGAGTTCACAATGTAGATCAGGCTAGTCTCAAACTCAGTATCCTCATGCCACGGTCTATGGAGTACTGGGACTACAAGTGTGCACCACCACATCTAGGTAATAATAGAATTTTAAACACAGTGTGGGGAAAAAGAAAAGCCTAGCACACTTGGATATATTCCAACATGCTTACTTCATACCAAGCAAAGGCAAGGACTCTTATACTCTATTTTGGTAGAAATTAACTTTAATCATGCCCCACGTGTCTGTCAGATTGTCATGCTGTGGGAGCCTGTGTGTTGCTGTGATGCTGAAAATGATGCTATGCCACCAATATCCCAGATATTAGCAAGGGCTACCCATGGTGGACAGGTATCAGCTGAGCTTCCAGACTAAGTCAGACTGAGGAAAAGGACCTGGAAGCCCACTCCCCAAATAATTAGCCATTGAAAAACCTATGAATAGCAGAAAAGTACTGTCTAATAGTACTGCAAAATGAGCACCATCCCCAGGATGGAAGGCATTCAAAAAACCACTGGAGAAGAGTTGCCTCCTCAAAATAGAGTTAGTCTAAATGATGGGAATGGAGTAAAACGCCTGGGACTTCCTTTTGCTGGTGTGGCATGACTCAAAATGAGAAGAAACACAGTGTTTTCAACAATGGACTTAAATGTACACTCAAATGTGTACATAGCACAATGTTGGGTAGTGTTTTGTTCTGTTGTACATAGGGTCCCTATGAGTCGGACCTGACTCAATAACACCTACCAGCAAGTGGTTTTGCTTTTGGTCTTGGTTTAACTTGCCAGTGCCATATATGAAAGAGGTCAGGCTGTGTTTTTTCCCTTGTACTGAAATTATATAACCAGGTTTGGCAAACTCATGGGTATCTGGCATAGCTATCCATACATTCACCTTTTCTTAGTGTTTCGCATCACAAACTACAGCACTTGAGGCAGCATCTAAATACTGAAAAGATATTTAAACCATGTTTACTAGTACCAGCTTCTAATTTCTCCTTTCTTTCCTTTATAAAAATATCATTTCAATGTATATCCTATATATGTGGACACTTCCCCATGTCATAAAATTTAATGTCAACTTAGTATTCTCTATATAGATGTACAATTTTTTAATTCCCACAAATATTAAGCACATAGGTAGTTGTTCTCTTTGTGGATAACACTACATAAGTCTTTGTGCACATTTCTAATTGCTTTCTTAGAAAAAAAGAGTCCATTTCTGGATAAAACATCATGAATATTTTATGAGCTTTAAAATATATTGCCATATTGACCATCTAAAGGATTGTAGCAATTTACATTCCTTTGACCCAAATTTCCACATTCCAATTCAGTTTTATGACTATTTAAAAATCTCGCCACTTTGGTAGGTGAAAACCAGTCTCTCATTCCTTAAAGATGAACTTGTATGATTTCTACTACAAAGAATACTTATTTATCTTTATAAGAATTTCTTCTTTTGTTTTTATTTTTTCAAGGCCTGTGCTCATTTTTCTATTAGATTTTTTATCTTCTTATATTTTAAGAAAATCAACTCTTGATTATATACGATCAAGACCTGCTCTTCTCACCAACTTGCCAATCTCAGGAAAAGTAACCTCCAATCTATCTTTCTACAGGCCACATATATTTGTTAGTGTCAACTTTTGCTTAAATCCCATATCTAACCCAACTGTATACACTATTGTCATTAACTTCAGAATATACCCAGGGTCTGACCATTGTTTACCACTTATACTCAAGATGGTATTCTATGTCTAAGTCATTATTGCCTCTTACCTGGTCAGTACCTCTATATCTACTTTATAAAACAAAGAAGTAATTGCAATCATTTAAAAGTACAAAAATACTATAGTCTATTTAACTACTTCTCTGTTTTTCACTAGGTTATTTCCAGTTTTTTAATATTAAAAATGTCATTAAAATAAGCCAGTCATTAAATAAAACAAGTACTATATGATTTGCCTTAGATGAGATAACTAGTCAGATTCACAGAGAAAGAAAGCACAGGAATCAAGAGCTGACTTTTGGTCTTATTAAATCTGAATTACCTAGCTGACATTTATAGTTGTATATTCTCTGAATGTGGTCATTTAAAAGCATTCATTTTAATTCACTGTCCCATGCCTTGAGGTTAGATTAATAAGTTTTTTAAACAAGATTCAGTAATTTTAACTAACTGGCCTTATTTTTTTAATGTAAAAAAATGAACACCTTATGTAAATACAACCTTATAGCCCAATTTTCATTTTAATCTGATGGCCTATTTCAGAAAGCTACCACCTGTGTAAAATGATGCAATCATAGTTTAATAAGCTCAGGTACAATGAAACAATTTATAATGTAAAACAGAATTATCACATTTAATGATCATCAAAACTGCAAGCTGAATAAAATGAAAATTTCCATCTGTTACTATCTACCTTTCACCCCTACGTGAAGGAAAAATAAAAGGGAAGAGATTCACATGAGCTACTCCAAGTGGTTACATAGAATGAAATTTCCCATTTGGCAAGGACTATGTGTTATTCATTTTTGTATCATCCACAGTGGCTTGTGTGTAGTAGGCGTCCAATTAACATTTGTGGAATTTAATCAAAGTCATTTTGCTGTAAAGAAAAATGTCATGGTCATTATTCAACACATTTGCATAAACACTTATTATGGAATGTTTAAAAAATGCAGATCAACTTCTGGCAACTTCCAGTGTCTGCAACATGGCCAGTAACAGAGAAAATAAGTGAAAAATGATTCAATATCATAGGTCATTGTTCACCTTTAGGCAAGAGAATAGCTTAGAAATATAAGCAAGTTAAAACTCATTAGTTTAATAAGACAATAAATTAGATACAGCAGATATGTATAATGATAAGTATAAATGAGGAGGAAAGAGCAAGATTACCAATTATAAAGTAAATAATGGATTAACTGCTGCTTCTCTCACAGCAAAATGTCATAATTGATTTGTACAATGATTGAGAAAAGATTCATTTCCACAAATATGGTGATAGAAAACACATAATTAGAGGCTACAGTGATTCAATCATTAGACATAAATTCAGTTGCCAATGACCTAAACATCCAAAGGAGAAGATAAGAATAGGCTATAACTACAAGCAAAGGCAGACTGTGGAGTTTAGAGTCGAAAATGCAAAAGAAAGACAAATAAGAAAGATGGCATTCATGGATGGAGTTCAATGCCTTTCTTGATCAAGGAAAGATCAGCCAACTTCCTCAATGTAGCCAAAGCATTGGAATAAGTAGGGGATTAAGTAAGAGACATCAAAGAAAGCTAGTTTGGAGACATTGTGGAAGGAATACCTGATTAAACCAAGTTTAGTTTTTTAAAAAACTTAGTAAGGGTGGACATTTCAGAGTTATCAAGGAATTTTGAGCAGGGAAATAACATGTAAGAAATTGGTAATTAGAAGATGATCTAGCAATATTGTGTAGACTTTACTACTCAAAGTATGCTTCCCGGGTCAATGGCATCAACATCTAAGAGCATCAGCTGGCTAAAAATACTGATTCTCAGGCCCCAACACAGACCTTTAGAATCAGAATGTGCATGTTGACAAGATCCCTGGGTAACATGCAGCATATTAATGTTTGAAAAGAATGGATATAGAATAGCCTACAGGGGAAACATTCTGAAAATAGACAACAATTAACAGTTGATTGCAATAATATGATTAGGGGGCAATAAAAAGTAGGAGAATATTGTTGCCATGCCCCACTTACACATCCATGTCCTTCAGATGAACAGAAGATACATCTGAAGTGAGGCGTTCTTCTGTGAATCTGGTATTTATGACTCCTGGGCCTTGAGTTTTGAAGCCCTAGGTTGAATTCCTAGTTCCACCCGGGGCTATCATCAATTTCTTCACATGCCAAAGTATCAGCTTCCCTTGTGCCAAATCTGTGAAGGTCTGTTGTCCTAGATTGTATGATAACAGAATCCTCTATCTTCAGCTAGGAAAAAATAGTTCAAAGGAACACTGAAAAATAGTTTGGTAAGTTATTACCTAAATCACTACATTCAATCTGTATCTAAGTTATCTAAGTCAAATTGTCTTCTTAAGGATTTTACATTGTTGAAAGCACCAGGATGCATTTTGAACTACTTTTCTCATTAAAAAGAATATTTTACCAAGGACTGTACTTTACAAGTTGCCACACCAAATAGGTGTTCACTTCTTTCTATATCCCATCATGTAACAGCTGCAAATATGACATTTTTCCTTGTCCCTTCCCTCTGTACATGTTGTTCCCTACTAAGTATGCCCTTCCAGGTATGCCCTGTTTTGTTCTGTATCCACTAGATGGTCCACTGATGATTATGCTAGTCCCGAAGCTTCATACCACAGCCTGTAATTGTTGTTGTTGTTAGGTGCCATCAAGTCAGCTCCAACTCATAGCAACCCTATGTACAGCAGAACAAAATACTCCTGACATTGTGCCAGGCACACAACCTTATTTATGTTTAAGCCCATTGTTGCAGATACTGTGTCAATCCATCTAGCTGAAGGTTTTCCTTTTTTTTTTTTGTTGACCTGCCACTCTCCCAAACATGACGTCCTTCTCCAGGGATTGGTCCCTCCTAACTACATGTCCAAAATGTGTAAGTCATAGATAGACTGTAATATAGAATGACAAATATAACTAACTAGGGGTGTACATTTGTAGAAAAGGGAAAAAAGAGGAAGAAAGTTAAGGAAATGCAACAAATACTATTCAACATATTAGCAATCTTCTTCCACATTACTACCTATGTTCTCCTTTGAAAATGGGCATGTTTGATGAAATATCCTCTAGTATTCTATGATTAATCCATAATGGTTAGAATTTACCAAGTTGCTAATGTGCTTATTTTTTTATGCTTCATTAAAAACAAAAATTGGAGAAGGACCTGGCAATCCACTCCCAAGGCAATCCTGAAACAGTCAGCCATTGAAAACCCTATGAGGGTTGCTATGAGTCAGATACCGACTCGACGGCACCTAACAACAACAACAAAAACAAAAATACTTCATTTTCAAGAGTTCTTTATTTTCTCTCTTTGATACTACTTTCACTATCCATGCTTTTAAAACAATTTTGTGCCACACATAGTGGCACATGACTTTAATCCCAGTGACTCAGGAAGCTGGGGCAGGAAGACTGTAAATTCAAGGCCAGAGATAGCCTTCATAACTTAGCAAGATCCTGTCTCTACATAAAAACATTTTAAAAATGGGCTTACTGTGCAACCCAGTGGTAGAGCCCTTGCAAAGTTTGTATGAGGTCCTGGGTTCAACTCACAAGTACCACAAATAAATAAATAAATAAATAAAATAATTTTGTATTCTATTACATTTTAGGCAGCTGCTTAAGTTGCAACATAAATCTCACCAGAGAATGCAATGTTACGGGCAGAGATGGTTTCATTTCAAACCAAGATCTTACTGGATTGCACAGATATTAAAAAAAAAAAAAAAGGTGCATGTTTCACAATAAACCCATTGCTAGAGGTATGAAAATTTTCATGAGTAAATTCCAAGTTATTTTAACTTCAACTTGTTATCTTAAAAATAAACTGATTTTCAGAACATATTTCTGAATTATTGGTCTGCAGTAAATATTATGTTTCTGGCATAGCTGACATGATCTGTATCTTTATCCAGATAAATTAACTTACATATGCCAATAATAATAAGGCAACTGATATTGGAAGATGGTGTGCACTGCCAGTTTGATCACCACCTACTGTCACAGGCAGGCTGCAGGCAGTGGTTAAGATGGGGACTCTCAAAGTGTCCCCCACTCCTCAAATGCACTGATTGCCTAAGTGCAAAGAATTTGTTTCACTCTAAGCCTATACCAAATAAATGGACAATCTAAGTAAAATACATTAATATACAAACACAGACAAACACATACATGCATACATACATATACACAACAGAGCTTACTATATACAGAGGGTGTTAAAAAATGTTACTGTTGTTAGATGCCATTGAATCAGTTCTGACTCATAGTAACTTTATGTACAACAGAAAGAAACACTCCCCAACACTGTGCCATGCCTGGCACTATGTCAATGTTTCTCTGCTATTCACAGGATTTTCAATGGCTAATGGTTTCAGAATTGTTTAGGGAGTGGGCTACCAGGTCCTTCTGCCATATTTACAGTGCTGGGGAATGAACCTGGAGCCTCAGAGCACACACAGAAAGCACTCTACCAACTGAGTTAAACCCTAGCCCATCTAAAAACTATGCACATTTTAAGAAATGTATTCTATTTATCACTTTTTGAAGTTGAATTCAATTACAGTAGTAATGTGTAGTATGATGTTTGCGCAAAAGGTAGTGTTAACCAAATGAATGCTAGTGCCACCAGACAACAAGAAGACAAAGAAAATGGTGGAAGCACAGTTGTTGTTCAAGTGCAAGACCATTTTGAAGTGGTTTTTGAAATTCGAGAACACTCTGGAAATACAGTGACAAGGGAGGCATGAGTGTGCAACAGAAATTCCAACATACCTAGCAATTGCATGAGTTTGAGACACCTGGTACTGCATGTGCTGTGCACAAGGGAAGATCCAGCAGGCTTCACACAGCAACAAGTCCTGCTTCTGCTATGGTATTGGAATAGTTTACACACTCACCACAGAAGCCTTCCAAACAATGTGCATATGAGACAGGAATTAGCAGAACAAGTGCACAACACATTCTTTCTTTTCTTTTTTTGTTTTTTCTTTTTGCAGTACTGGGGGTCGAACCCAGGGCCTCGTGCTTGCATGCCCTGCAAGTGCTGGACCATTGAGCTGCACCACCTGCCCATTTTTTTACTTTTTGAGACAGGGTCTCGCTAAATTATGCAGACTGCTTCTGGTCTCGAACTTGCGATCCTCCTGCTTCCTCCTCCTGAGCCTCTGGGATTACAGATGTGTACCATTGCGCCCAGCACAACGCATTCTTAAAACAGCAAAATGGAGAGTTTTCATCCCAAGGTGTGTATATATTTTTTGGCATCCTCTGTGTATTAAGAAAGGGGAACAAAATACATACACCATGCAAAAAGACACAAGAAGAACTGATGCTTTTGAATTATGGTGCTGGGGATGAATATTGAACTGACTGCAGAAAGAACCAACAGATCCATCCTGGAAGAACTGCAACTAGAGTGCTCCTTGGAAGAAAGGATGGTTAGACTGCATCTAATGTATTTTGGACATGTTGTCAGGAGGGACCAATCCCTGGAGAAGGATATCATGTTTGGGAGAGTGGTGGGTGAGTGAAAAAAAGGAAGACCCTCTACTAGATGGATTGACACAGTTGCTGCAGCAATGGGTTTAAGCATAAAAAGATTATATGCAGGGCACAGTGTTGGGGAGTGTTTTATTCTGTTGTACCTAGGGTCACTATGAATCAAACCCAACTCAATGGCACTTAACAACATGGACATTTATTCCCACTGATGATAAAAAATATTTACAGCTTTAAACTGAATCTTAATTGCCATATAATAATTGGTTTCTATTGGGTATAGTTCAGTGACTCTAAATTTCTAACCCCTCCCCAGCCTCCTTTCTAAGATGGCACCTGAAGCTAGTATATGCTCATGAGATGAGAGGGACCCCTGAATCACATGCAGCCATTGCAGTAAGTCATGCACATACTAACTCATAGGAATAAATGCTTGCTAAGATGTAGCTGGTACCTCTGATTCTTCTAAAGTTCTTCCCATTAGAGCCTCTTCCTCCTGAGACAAGGTCCCTCTGAATCCCTGCTTCTTTGAGTATCTCTGATCTCTCCTAGAAGGTTTCAGAACTCATAGCTATTTTCTCTATACCTTGCAGAGCCTGACACCTTTCACAACCACATAGAAACTATTACTTGTGCAGTGTCATGTCATCCCAGCTCTCTAGCAAACTATGGTACATGTGGACTGTCCCACGCTCACCACCTGAAGTTGGCAGAAAAAGGATCCAATCCTCAAAAAATGCCTGCATTTTAATCCCCAGAATCTGTGAATATGTTACTTGGAATGGAAAATAAAGTTTGCTAATCACCTGCCTTTGAAATGGAAAAATCATTCTGGATTGCTTAGATGGATCCAAAGTCATCACAAATGGAGCCAGTCAGTAAAGGAGTCAGAATCAGTGATTTGATGTGAGAAATATCAAATAGATCTTTGCTGTCCATGATGATGGAAGAAGAAGCCACAGGCCAATGAGCACAGCCTCTAGAAGCTGGAAGAGACTTAAAAATGGATTTTCCCACAGAGATTCCAGAAATTAACATAGCTTAACTGACACCTTGATTTTAGCTCAGGGAAACCCATTTCTGGCATTAGCCTCCAGAACTGTAACATAATAAATTTGTGTTGTCCAAACTGCCATGTATGTAATAATCTGTCATAGCAGCAGTAGAAAACAAATACACTATGTCTCCATTACCCTGTGAAAAGCAAGAAGCAATTCCCTGCTGCCCTGAGACTTCTCCATACACTACCACCTGTATCACTAACCCCTTTCTTCTACCACTAGGCACTGTGCCTCCTGGCGCCTCTCCAGTTCTCTTTCACCTATTTCTCTCTCAGAGCATGAAAGAAGGCAAAGTTTTTTACTATCTTTTCTTAAAGTATCTCTCTACTGAAACTCATAAGAAATTTAGTATTCCAACATCAAGATTTCTCTTGACATTTAAAGGGAATTTTTAGAATTTAGAAATCTCTATTCTTTATCTTTGAAGATTAGCTTTCAAAACAATGATCTCAAGGCTGAAGGACAAAAACTGTGTGACCATCTCAACAGATGCATAAAAAGCATAAAGCTTTCAATAAACTAGATATAGAAGTTAGTTCTTATTATTAGGTGCCATCGATTCAGGTCTAACTCATAGTGACCCTACACAGAGCAGTATGAAACACTACTGGTACACATGTGCCATTTACATGATCTTTTCATGTTTAAGCCAATTGTTCCAGCCACTGTGTTTCCTCTTATTTTGAGTCATGCCACATCAGGAAAAGGAAGTTCTTGGAGCTTTACTTCATTCATATCATTAAGGTCAACTCTATTTTGAGGAGGCAACTCTTCCCTAGTCATCTTTTGAATGTCTTTCAGCTCATTGGAAGACATTGGGGGCTCATTTTCCAGCACTATTTCTGACAGTGTTTCTCTGCTCTTCATAAGGTCTTCAATGGCTAATTGTTTTGGAAGTGGGTTGCTGGGTCCTTCTCCCTAGTTTGTCTTAGCTGAAACCTGTCCACGATGGGTGGCCCTCCTTGTATCTGTGATATTGATGGCATAGCTTTCAGCATCAGAACAACACATAAGCCCCTACAACATGACAAGCTGACAGATAAGTGGGGCTATGCAGATGATATAGATATAGATATATAGATACAGAAGGAATATACTAAACCTACAGCTAACATCATGCTCATACTCAATGGTGAAAAGTATAAAGCTTTTCCTCTAAGATGAAGAATAAGAATTTCCTCTCCTGCCACTTCTATTCAATAGAG
>VMDO01025099.1:0-28725 GCA_007922755.1 Pedetes capensis | reverse complement strand
AACTAAATAAAAAATAAATGTGGAGATTCCACCCAAACTGGGATTTGGTAGATGCCAAATGGTTAGTGCCTGCAGCTGTAGCCCTGTGGCATCTGATCCCGTCAGATCTCAGAAGCTAAGCAGGGTCAGGCCTGGTTAGTACCTGGATGGGAGACCGCCTGGGAACACCAGAAGCTGTAGGCTTGGGAGAAGGACCTGGAAACCCCCTCCCAAAAATCAATCTGCCATTGAAAACCCAATGAACAGCAGAGAAGCACTGACAATAGTGTTTGGCCTGTTGTACAGAGGGTCGCTATGAGTCGGATACCGATTCGAGGGCACCTAACAACAACAACAACAAAATGGTTAGTGGCTAGGCCAGAATCCAGGCCTCCTTCCCCACTGGAACCTGGCACATGATTTGTTTTTTAGTGGCACTGATTTTGCATAATAGCTATGTTTCATAGTGGTCCTGAGCAGAAGAGAGCAAAAGAGGGAGAGGAGGTGTGTTGGTCTAGCCTGTATATTGATGTTGTTTTATGGGGAAAGGGGCCATTTATGATGAATATTTATGGGGTGTGTCCAGAGAAATTTTTATTTTTTAGCTCAATCCAATGGAATGGTTTCAGATATCTTTCCCTACTACAATGAAATTTAACAGGCCAAAAGAAGTTCACACTTCCTTCGATAAATTTTTAAAAGTGTACTGGGCCATTTAAATGAGTCTGTACAAAGCACTTACAGCCCTCAAGAAGAGAAGAAAAATGATGGTTAGTGGAATATTTATGTGTTCTAAATGTCTTGATTGAGGTGGGGTGTGGTGGCACATGCCTGAAATCCCAGCACTCAGGAGGCTGAGGCAGGAGAATCACCAGTTGGAGGCCAGTCTGGGCAACGTAGTAAACCTTGCCTCAAAAACCCTAAATAAATAAATAGATTCCTTGATTTGATTTATTAACTTTAGGCATTTCTATATCTCTGCTATGAGAGCTGAGAGTTTAGTTCACTTATGCACTTTTATGTCCCATTTTACTTTTTATCCCCTTTACAATTTTTGATTTTTATGTTATTGTTTCTACCTGACTTGAGGACTACCAGGTTACCTGTAAATATTCTGAAACCTCTATTTCCTATCCTAATGATTATTTCTTGACTCTTTTCCATCCCTTCCCCACTTCTGTCTGCTGAATTATTCATTTTTATATTGTCAAGCCTGAGGCATTTAAAATTGTTTTTCCTGTATGGCCATCATTTAGCTTCTAGACTTTTACTTACCTTATTAAGGCCAGTGCTGTGCAATATTGTTCACTTTAGAACCATGTAGTATATGAGGATCATATCTCCTTTCTACAGATCTAATATCAAAATGCCTTTACAATTTGAAAAAAATTACCTAGTATCAAAGTCAAATGAAATCACTTTTCTTACACTCTATAAACTACTCAAGATCATGGCATGCATGGTTTTGTTTGCTTGATATTTAGATAATAGTATTTTTTTTTTAAGTTCTTTAGTTTCTCCTGGAGTTTCTTATCACCTTTCTTTTTTCTCATTGGGAGAAAGAAAGATATCTTTATCACCATAATAGTAATGTCTTCCAGCCTCTCGTTCATTTTATCTGTTATATGGATTCCATCCACTATTCTCCTTGAAGATCTTTTCTTCCCCCCAGTACAGGGGATTGAACCCAGGGCTTCCCACATTCACACATGGTAGGCAAGTCCTCCCCCACTGAGCTGCACTCCCAGCCTCTTTTGATTTTTTTTTTTTTTTTTTTAATTTTGAGACAGGGTCTCACTAGGTTGCACAGGCTGCCTCAGGCCTCAAACGCATGATCCTCTTGCCTTAGCCTCTTTGAGTCACTGGGATTACAGGCAGGTGCCACAACATCTGGCTTGTTCTTGAAGATCCAGTGATTTCTTAGTTTTGATCAATTGTTTCTAAGTCTGATGTATAGCTGTCATCATCTAGGTATTTTTCTTTTTGCTAGATTTTTGGGAGTAGTCCAACTTTTTAAAATCCCTGATTATCTTTTTGGTTGGCATGCCTCTGATTTTGTTGTAATATATATCAAAGTAATATCTTCTGAAATGTGTGTGGGTGGCAGAATTTTGACTCCTTAAAAGTCTGAAATCATCTACAGTTTGCCCTCAAATTTGATTGATAGTTTAGCTGAGAATTGTAAGTTGAAAATAATTCTCTCTCAAACTTTAAAGGTGTTTCTCCATTGTCTTCTTACATCAAGTCTGCTCATGGAATGCCCTATGATTCCCTGTAGTATGTTGTTGTTATTAGGTGCCATCGAGTCTACTCTGACTCATAGTGACCCTATGTACAACAGAATGAAACACTCTCCGACACTATGTCATGTCCAGAACTATTGTCAGTGCTTCTCTGCTATTCATAGGGTTTTCAACGGCTGATTGTTTTGGGGGTAGATTACCTGGTCCTTCTCCCTATTCTGCAGCACCTGGTATTCCCAGTGGTCTCCCATCCAAGGACTAATCAGGCTGACCCTTCTTAGCTTCTGAGATTAGGCAGGATCGGATGCCAGGGTGCTATGGCAGCAGACTCCCTTGTAGTATAGCTAGCTGTTCCTTATCTCAGCAAGTTGTTTGTCTTAGGTGTATGAGAATTTCTCATTAATGTATTTAGGTCTGGTTTTATCCTGCTTGGCACTTGACAGGCTCTTTGATTTGAAAGCTCATATTTCTTCTCATTCTGGGGAAATTTCTTTTGGTAGTGCTTTGGTAATTCCTCCCCCACCCCAGTGTTTGTTTTCTGAGAATTCTCTTTATTTGGAGATTAGACTTTTTAGCTTGATTGCCTTTCTTGTTTTTTTCCCTAAGGAGTTGTTTTATATTCCCGAACATTTTCCTGATTACACAGTTTAATTTGCACAATTATTTTAATTTTTTTTTTTTTTTTGGTGGTGCTGGGGGGTTGAACCCAGGGCCTCAAACATACTTTGCAAGTGCTCTGCCAGTAAGCTGCACCCTCAGCCCATGTTTTATTTTTTATCTTGAGACAGAGTCTCACTATGTTATACATGTTGCCTCTGGCCTCAAACTCACAGTCCTCCTTCCTCCACCTCCTGAGTTGCTGGAATGACAAGCATGTACCACCATGCTTGGCCTCTTTTTAATTTTTAAGAGCTTCTTCTTCTTGTCTATTGCTTTCCTATGGTAGTATGTTACTGTTTTATAGATGCAGTTGCTTAGTAATCTCTCTGAAGATATCAGCTAGAGATTGCTTTTCAGAGTTCTGTTCCCTGAATTGTCTCTTTTCTGTATAGGCAGTCGGGGTTGACTCGGGGAACAGAGAGGATTCAGGAGCAGAGGGACTGGAAACCAGTAAATTTATTTATTTATTTATTTATTTATTTATTTATTTATTTGCAGTACTTGGAGGTTGAACCCAAGGCCTTGCACCTACTTTGCAAGTGCTCTACCACTGAGCTACACCCAATCCCCTTTTTTATTTTTTTATTTTGAGTCAGGATCTCACTAAGTTATGCAGGCTGCCTCTGGTCTTGAACTTATGATTCTCCTGCTTCAGCCTCTCCAGTCACTGAGGTTACAGGCAGGTGCCACTGCACCTGGCTGGAAACCAGTAATTATAATGAACATGAGATAAGCGCACTATCCTGGAGCTATGAGCTGGACCAGAGAAAAGGGTACCATGGTTAGCTTCAGCCATTTGGAGAAGAGCTCCCTTCCCCTCAAATACCTACACTGAGTTTTGTAAGCCAAGAAGAAACTGATTGGCAAATAAAGTAGTTGAGGACATTCCAGGGAGAGAGGGTATACGAAGATACAGAGGGGTGAACCACTGTGGTCCAACTGTGGGTAAACAGAGGGCTTAACATGGCCTGAGTCTCCATGGCCTGCTTGAGAGGTTATGGCAAGGATAAATTGACAGAGTAGGCAGGTACTGGGCTCTTTTTTTTTTTTTTTTTTTTTCAGTACTGGGGGTTGAACCCAGCGCCTTGCGTTTGCATGCTTTGCAAGTGCTGGACCATTGAGCTGCACCACCCAGCCATTTTTTTTTTTTTTTTTAATTTTAACTTTTTGAGACAGGGTCTCACTAAATTATGCAGACTGCCTCTGGTCTCGAACTTATGATCCTCCTGCCTCTGTCTCCTAAATTGCTAGGATTACAGGTGTGTGCCACGGTGCCTGGCAGTACCAGGCTCTTAATCAACAGAAACTCATGAGCTGTGGAGAACCTGCAAATGAGGCTCCTATGTAGAAGGACATGATAAAATTGGCATTTTTAGATAGACTGTCCTGACAGTCAGCTAAAGAGTTGGCAGTCGGGACAATAATGACCACCTAAATAAGACATCACCCACAGTGTGACAGGAGTGGTGAGCAGAATATGTTGCATGCTTGGGGTCAGAATAGGGAGAGTTTGGGGTTTGGGATTGGTGACTGTGTGACTTGAACTTGTCCAGAGAGTTAAGAGGGGGGATACCTCCCCCACTTCAATAAGCAGATATATTTTCTTATCTATTTCCTTATACACCTGGCCCTTCTCTATCCTTTTTTCTTTTTTTTTTTTTTTTTTTTTTGTGTGTGTGTGTGTGGTACTGGGTGTTGCACCCCCGGCCCATTTTTTACTTTTTGAGACAGGGTCAAGCTAAGTTACGCAGACTGCCTCTGGTCTCGAACTTGTGATCCTCCTGACTCCCCCTCCCAAGCTGCTGGGATTACAGGCGTGTGCCACTGCGCCCAGCAGTCCTTCTCCATCCTTTACTCACTCTGCCACACAGCTGTGGAGTGACTTACCTCATCCATGAACTTGGGAGCAAGAATTGGGATTTTGTACACCTGCTCTGCCCTTCCTCTCCTTTGTCCTTCCTCTTCTGGGAGCACATATTGAGGGCTGGCTCCAGGATCTGTCCAGCATTACAAATGTGTCCAAGGCTGGATCATGATATTAGCAGCCATTCAATTAACAGACCTTTGCCACCTTTTCTTTTTCTTCTTTTCTTTCTTTCTTTCTTTCTTTTTTTTTTTTTTTTTTTTTTTTTTTTTTTTTTTTTTTTTTTTTTTTTTTTTTTTTTTTTTTTTTTTTTAGATAGGGTCTTGCTATGTAGCCCATGCTGGCCTCTAACTTGTAGTCCTCCTGCCTCAATCTCCCAAGTGCTGGGATAACGGGCAAGTACTACCGTGCTGGGCTGGGATTAGCTCAGTTGGTAAAGTGCTGTTCTACAGTCTCTGAGTTCCTGGGTTTGGTTCCCAGCACCACAAATACGGGAGAAGGATGTGGCAATCTACTCCCGAGGCAATCCTGAAACAATCAGCCATTGAAGACCCTATGAGGGTCGCTATGAGTCGGATACTCGACGGCACCTAACAACCACCACCGCTATGCCTGGTAATTTCCCACTTCTTATACATATCTCCAGACCTTTGTTTTATAACTTTGGAGCTCACCTGCCCAAGGGCATTTTTAGGCTAGGCAGGTGTGGTCCTGGGCAGAGACTACTTTGTTTATATTTCCTGCAGTGCTCACTTGCTCCGAGGCTAACCTTTTAAACTACACACAAGTGAGCCGATGGCTCTGTCGGTATGACTGGGGTGCTATTCTGGGCAGATGGCGCACAGGCCAGGGGATGGTTTCTTTTCTCTAAAGACAGCTGTGTAATAGGATTAAAGCTTCAGTGAGCAGCCATGGCCCCAAACTTCGAAGGAATTGGGCTACAGGGAATTCTGTCTGAGTGAGAAAAATGGATTTGAAACTCCAGCAACACAGACTCCATTGCAGTTCCTTAACTAGGCCCCCCATTGTCACCTCTGGGCTCTGCTCAGTTGGCCCTTCTGCCTGTGACTCTGCCTAGCTCTCCCCCTCTTACTCATTGGTTCTAGGTGGACATTGTGTTCCCAAGAAACCTCCCAGCCTTGTGGCTGCCTTTTACTCACAGTGTTCTCACAGCGCCTTGTTTATTCCAGCCCCATGTGTGACCTGTTTGCTTACTTCTCCATGAGCTATCAGAGGACAGGGTCTTAACATAGTGTCAGGCACATAGGAGGCCCTCAATAGACACCTGTGAACTGAACTCAGCCCTGTGCCCAGCCATCACCAACATCGTTGTTCTAACAAGGTCTGAAAAGAAAAGAGCTGCGTGTCCCGGCCATCTGAGTGGGCCAGGCTCTTGAGGCTCATGTGCACACTCTCACTCAACACCCGAGGCAGGTGCACCATGAGTCCTGCCTTGCGGATGGAGGGGGGAGGCTCCCTGAGGTGAGGCAACTTGTCAGGGGCAAACACCTCACTCAGGACAGTGCAGTGTTGTGCCTGGCCCTGTTTTTTAATGTTGTGAGGGTCTCCACAGCATTCCTCTTTTCAGTAACTCTTTGTTTTGAGGCTACACTGGAGAGGGAATAATAGACATACTGGGGTCTGAAGCTGCAGCATCTTGGGTTTCTGGAATCTTCCACACTTCTTGCTCAGGTAACTGTGCTTCCCCTGTCCTGTGGGCTGACCTGGCCCATGTGACATTTCAAAGATTCAATCCCACCTCCAAGGTTGTGGGGTGGCCCAAGACTTGAATTTGATTTTTGTCCCCAGGGATGTACTAGGTCTGGTAGTTGGGGTGATGGACGTTAGTTCCAGGGGTGACCCTACTGGGTTGTGTTTTCTTTATTAACTTTCATCTGGTGATAATGTTGGATCAAGCAGACTTTTAAAAATATTTGCATATCTCATTTCTTTGTCTAATTAGTGTGGTGAGAACAATGTCCCAGTTTTCATGCTTGAGTAAATAGCTGTCATGGTGTAAGGCGCTCAGGGGCTGGCTCACTGTGGTGCTCTCCTTTTCTTATGTTTTCCATCTTGTCTTGTCTAAACTTTGCTACAATCCATGCTCCCAACTTTTCTTTAAAAAGAACTGATCTTGTCAGCCAAATGATACCTTCTACTGCATGACTAACCTCAATTTAGAGGACACCTTTGTCTGAGCTGCAGCATGGTTCTGAGCATCAGATCATTAGAGGTACTTAGCACACAAAGTATACTTCTGTGCTAACAGTCCATGTTAAAAGTAAGTAGAACACAAAAAGGAAAGGAAGGATTTAGTTTAAGGATGGCCTTTCCTCTGACATATCCCCACTTTCACATATGGTCTTTACAAATCCTCTGGTTTATTCATCATACTGATTAAAAGCATCAGCGTATCAGGAGCCCAGGTGCCTCTTCTCTAAACTGAATGCAACATCCCCATTTCCCATAGATGTTGATGGGGTTCTGTGAGTCACTGTATTGGGGTCAGTAAAGCCCTTCATCCTGTGCCTAACACATAGGAGCCCCTCTGTTGACTTCAATGTGGTCTGAGTTGTTTCCTGATGTCACCTCATTGGTAAGGGGTGGGCCTGAGATTTGAACCCAGGCTTGTGCCTGTGCCCATGTCTTCAACCAGTGGAGGTTCCTGAGATGAGAGTTTGACTGTGTGTTGAGGAAGGGCATTTCAGAGGGTGAGGTGACCTGCATATGTGTGAATGCAGAGGGAAGAGAGGAAATAGAGAGGGAGAGAGCAATTCTGCCAGAGAGAGGGAGGGTGGCTGAGGATGTCACACAGAGATATAAGATATGCCATTAAACACAGGTAGAAGGCTGACCTTGAAACCAAAGCAGATATTTCTTCCCCGGAGACAGGGGAGATATAAAGTGTGGAGAGTAGAGGAGCTACAGGGGAATTTTCAAGCAGGAGCAAGAAAGTCAAGGGTACCTCAGAAGGTGACTTCTGTCCTCTCCAGACTATATAGGCAGGGTAAACATCTAAGCGGAAGGAGCTGGGGTAGGTGTGGAAACTTAGGAAGAAGAGGCTTGTATAAGTCAACTTTCTGTCATTATGAAAAAAATACCTGAAAAAAATCAACTTAAAGGAGGAAAGGTTTATGTGCCTCACAGTTTTGGAGGTTAGTCTCAGTTGGTTGGCTCCATTGCTTTTGGGCCTGTGATGAGGCAGCATGTCATGGTGGCAACTGTGTGGGAGAGAAAATCTGTTCTCTTCATGGTGGTGGGGAAGCAAGAGAGGGAGAAGAAGAGGCTGGGGTCCCAATGGACCCTTCAAAGGCACACTCCTAGTGACCTAACTTTCACTAGGCTCCACCTCGTAAAGGATCTACCATCGCACAGTAGTGCCACATGCTGGTGACTAAGCTTTTAACACATAGTTCTTAGGGGACATTTAAAACCTAAACCCTAACAAGGCTCAAGAGCCACAGTTGCTTGAGGTGATTAAATAAGGAGGAGAGAGGTGAGAAGGAAGAAGGCTGGTAGAGGCCATTGTGCATGGGGTCTTGATGGGCATCCTTTGGTCTACCTTACAATCGTGGCAGTGCCAGGCAATTTGAAGATGTGGTCTGTATCTGGGAACAGAGGTGGGGAATAGAGATGGTGGGTTGGGTTCAGATTTGGAAAGTTACCAGCTGGGTTGCAGAAGGACCAGGTATGGCAGTGAGGTGACAGGTGCTGGGAAAGATGTGAATCAGGTGAGCCTCAGAGATGAGTGTGGAGTGGGGAGAAGGGAAGGGAGACTGAGGTCAGAGGCAAACTTCCCCTTTCCAGTGCTGTTGGATGCCCAGAGTGCGATTAGTGACTTCCATTGAATGGCATTGGTAATCTATCTGTGGATATCATTGTCCAGCAAGCACAAGGCATCTGTATGGGAATAGTTATGGCAAGAATGTCAGTCATACCTTAGAAGCTGGATTTTACCCAAACTCTGACTTCAAGTGAAATCCATTCACACTGGACTTTCAACACCCCTGGCCTCATGGTCAGGTAGCAAGGGAGGCCCAACCTTTCCTCAGTTCCATGTCACACCACCCTGAATGTTGAAAGGGTATAAGTGAAAGATATATCAGGATCATATCTCCTGTGAGGAGCCATTCAAGATATTTTCCTTTCTCTTTCTTAATCAATCTGTGTTAGTTTCTATTCATTAATGAAAGTGCTGTCAGGTCAGAAGATCTCACTGGCTTGGGGATAGAGCCTTTAATCAGGCTTGTCTGGGCTCTGTGGAGGGACCAGAGACAGCTTCCCATCTGGGCAGAGACAGATCCTCTCTCTGAGTGTGGCTCAGAATTTGATGCCTTTGAAGCTACGTGGAATGCTGCAGAAACTTCTGGGGCCAAGCAGGTACCCAGTCCATTTTTTCACTGTCCCAGGCCAGTTAGTTCCCAATTTAACATAGCTAAGGTAGTGTTTGTTAGGTGTCTCCAGTCTTAAAGTTATTCTTTTTCTCCCTCTTCATATCAGCAGCCCACACTTAAGATGTGGAGAATTATGCTCTATCTCAAGAGTAGAATATCTACATAAATTATTTGGAATTCTTTTACATGAGAGATTTGTTCCTTCTTCTTTTCTTCCTTCCTTCCTTCCTTTCTTCAATCACTTCTTTCTATCAATATGTACTCATGGACATTTAGTTTACATTTTGGCTTATAATCTAATATTACTTTATTTATTTTGTTGTTTAAATTGTTACAGCCTTGGGTATTGGGAGCTTTTTCAGTTGGCTTGAGTTTTCTTTTGACATACTTCTGCAGTATGTGTGTGCATGTTAGACCTTTTTCACTTTCTGGTACTATAAGATCACTTATAGTACCCCAGGGTCACTTTGTATTTTTTCCCTTGCCCTAGCCCTTGCATCAACCATTTTGCCAAGAAGCCCTAGTTTATTTTACGGAGGAATGCTCTGGGAAACCAAGATTTGGGTACTGTGGATTTTTTTTCTACTGGGATATTCTTACTTTTAGGCGTTCTCAATTGATACAGCAAGGAAATATATGTGCGTATGCTAACCTATGTGTATAAGCTTGTGTTAATTTATATCTCCATTAAGCAAAACAGAATGCATATAATGTCTGAACTCTGATCCATTACCATGTAGATCACCCTAGACTTCTCTCATTGCCCCAACAGTTACCTGCCCCAACAGTGAAAAACCAGGCTATGACCATCTGCCATCCATTTACTTGATTGTTCCTTTGTTTGTATACATACATACTAGCTTCAGAATGGTGAACTCAGACCCCATGGGAATCCACTTGATCATCTTGAAGACAGTGCTTATATAGAGTTCACTATGTCTTTGGTGTGACAGTCTGCATTCAGCTCCAAAATCACTTAGTTTAGCACCTTGATCCCCCTTTACCCTAGTGAGGATGTTTCATGCATTTGTAATACCATTAGATTCTTTTATCACAGTCTGCATTCCTTCTGGGATCCCTTCCACTTTTAATTTTTTTTAAGTTGCCTACATGAAGTTTCACTCTTCATGCTGTAATGTTCCATGGGTTTGATGCATGCATTTTTCATGTATCTGCCACTGCAGGATCATACAGAATAGTTTCATCACCCCACATACCCTGTGCTTCATTAGTCAATCCTCCTTGTCCCCAAACTTTTGTCAACCATTTATCTACCTACCACCTGTATAGTTTTGCCTTTTCCAGAGTGTCCTATAAATAGAATCATATGGCAAGTAGCCTTTTCAGACTGGCTTCTTTTACTTAATATTCATTTAAGATTCTTTCATGTTTTTGTATGGCTTGATAGCTCATTTTTTCCTTGTTCAGTAGTATTTTACTGTGTATATGTACTATAGTTTCATTATCCATACACCCATTGAGGGATATTTTGTTTTTTCCACTCTTTGTGTATTATGAACAAGGCTACTGTAATCATCTATGTAGGATTTTGTGTGGACATGCCTTCAAAGCACTTGGGTAAATACCTAGTAATGCTATTGATAGGTTATATGGTAAAACTATGTAGATTTGTGAAAAAACCAAACTGTATTCCAAAGCGACTGTCATTTTATATTTCCACAGAAATTAATGAGAGAGTTCTTGTTCTGGGTATTCTGGATTTTAGCACCTCTAATTGTTGTTTTGGGGGCTAGGATTTAGCTCAGTTGGTAGATCGCTGCTCTGCAGTCTCTAATGTCCACGGTTCGATTCCCAGCCCTGCAAAAAACTGGAGAAGGACATGGCAATCCACTCCTGAGGCAATCCTGAAACAGTCAGCCATTGAAAACCCTATGAGGGTCCCTATGAATCAGGTCCAACTCATAGTGACCCTATGTACAACAAAACAAAACACTACCCAACACTGTGCCATACACATAATCCTTTTTTATGCTTAAACCCATTGTTGCAGACACTGTCAATCCATCTAGTTGAGAGTTACATTTTTTCCATTGACCTGCCACTCTCCCAAACATGATGTCCTTCTCCAGGGATTGGTTCCTTCTGACAACATGTCCAAAATATGTAATATGTATTCTAGCTATCCTTGCTTCCAAGGAGCATTCTGGTTGCATGTTTTCTGGAATTGATCTGCTGGGGGTTTTTGGCAGTCTGTGTCAGCCATTCTAATAGGTGTGTAGTAGTATCTCATTGTTATTTTAATTTGCTTTTCCCTGATGACAAATGATGTTGAGCATCTTTTCATGTGCAAATTTGCCCTATTTTCTTTGGTCACTGTTCAGATATTTTTACCCATTTTTAATTGAATTGTTTGTGTTTTCACTGTTGAGTTTTAAGAGTTTTTTGTATATTTTGGATATCAATCTTTTATCAGGTAGGTATGTGTTCTGCAAAGATTTTCTCCCTATCTGTGACTTTTCATACTCTTAACAGAGTCTTTCACAAACAGAAGTTTTAAAATTTAGTGAAATTTTTATTAATTAACTTTTTCTTTCATGGACTGTGTTTGGTGAGATGCCCAGGCTGAGCAAGAGCCTGGAGTTAGACCGAATGACCCCCTTTTCTTAGGATTCTGTCTTATAGACTCTGCTCCACAAATTCCTTTAAAAGATCACTAGTTCAGAATGCTCTGGGCCAGAACAAAAGGCTGTAGATATGGGCAGTAACTTCTGAGAACTCCCAGACCTCAAGATAATACAAATGGCATACTTTAGGAACTTAAAGCCCCACCTTATTTAACTTTCAATAGCAGACCCCTCTGCCTCTGAATGGCATACTTTAGCAACTCAAAGCCTCACCTTATCTGACTTTCACTTTCTCCACCCCCTTCTTCCCTGCTTGTAACCCACAATATAAGCCTTTACCCTGCAAGAGTCAAGATCCCAACACTGAACCGATGCACTGGTGAGGCGTGGTACCCTCGAGCTCAAGCTTTAATGAAGGCTCTTTGTTATTACATGTGACTTTGGACTCCCTGGTGGTCTTTGGGGAACTCAAACTTTGGGCACAACATTTGGTGTCATTTCTAAAACCTCATTGCGAACCCAAGTTCATGTAGATTTTTTGACTATGTTTTCTGATAGTTTTACATTTTAAAATTTTACATATAGGTTTGTGACCCATTTTAAGTTAATTTTATTTAAGATGGAAGGTCAGTGTCTAGTTTTACTTCTTTCTTTCTTTCTTTCTTTATTCACATACGGATGTTCACTTGTTCCAGCACCATTTGTCTGAAAAACTATTCTGTTTTCATTGAATTGCTTTTGTGTCTTTGTCAAAACTCAGTTGACTATATTTATGAGGGGCAATATCTGGGGTCTCTATTCTGTTCTATTTCCTTAGCATCTCCTCTGTCTCTAATACCATTCTGTCTTCATAATACAGTCTTGAAATAAGATAGTGTACATCCTTCAACTTTCTTGTTCTTCAGTATTATTTGGGGTACTCTAGGTCTTTTGCCTATTCTTATAAAACTTAGAACTATTTTATCAATATCTGTAAAATAAGTTGGTGGCAACTTGATTGGGATTACATTGGGATCCCAAGAACTGACATCTTAACATCAAGTCTTCTAATATCTGAATATAGGTTTCTTCATTTATTTATGTCTCCTTCGGTGTTCATTTTAAAAGTTTTTTCTCCCCTTTTTCAGTAATTCACAATAATCTGTCTTTAAGATCATTGACTTTTCCCTTTCAATCTCCATTTTGCTATTAAGCCTGTCCAGTGAACTTTTATTTTCAGATATTCTGTTTTTCTACTCTAAATTTTTTTGCTTCTTATTTTTATCTTCCAATTCTCTGGTGAGATTTCTTGTCTTTTCATTGATTAGATCATAGTTTCTTTAGCCTCATGGATTATAGGAATAACATGGAATTTACTTATTTATTTACATTCTTCTTGAGAGTGGGTCTGTATGTAGCCCAGGCTAACATCAAACTCATAATCCTCCTGCCTCAGCCTCCTGAATGCTGGGATTACAGGCATGTTCCACCACACCATCTCATAATAATACCTTATAGCTCTTATCTGATAATTCCAACATCTAGATCATGATAGGGTACACATTATCTTTTCTCTTGAGTATGAGTCATATTTTCCTGGTTCTTTGTAAAGGAGCAATTTTGGATTATGTACTGGACATTAAGATTGTTATGTTTTGGATATAGTTATGTAGCTCAGTTGGTAGAGCGCTGCACTGCAGTCTCTGAGGTCCTGAGTTCAAATCCCAGCACCGCAAAAATGGGAGAAGGGCCTAGCAATCCACTCCCAAGTCAATCCCGAAAACAGCCATTGAAAACCCTATGAGGGTCACTATGAGTCGGATACCTACTGGACGACACCTAACAACAACAACAACATGTTACATTCTTCTGAAAAAAGCTGATGGTTTGTTTTAGCAAGTAATTAACCCAGAGTCAAGGCCTGACCTCGAGCTTTGTCTTATCCTCTGTGGATTCTAGTCTTAGTTCAGTTCTTTTATAATTTTCCTGCAGTGCTGGGGAGTGAACCCAGGGCCTCCAACATGCTAGGCAGGTGCTCTACTACTGAGACACACTCTCAACCCTCAGTTCATTTCTTTAAATCTTCCTGTACTGCTGTGAGTTTGTGTTATGCAAGCTGATTTAGTGGTCAGCCTGAGACACATCCAGAGTTCATGTACAGAATTTGGAATACCCTTTTCTACTCTTATGTCTCTGAGGCTTCTTTTCCCCCTCTAGTAACCATGGTTGCCTTTGCTTATTTTCCTGGTTCCTTCACCAGAAAGACAATGGTTTTTCTTTCAGAGTTCTCACCATTGATGCTATATTAGTCCTCAATTGTGGTCAGCTTTCAGGAGAAAACCTGGGAAAACAATAACAGTAACAATGACGTCACCCAGGAAATTCACCCAGTGCCACTTGATTCTTCAAATTCTGATTCTTCTCTACTATCTGTTCATTTCTACTGTCTAGAAACCTCAGTAGTTACTTTTCTTTTTCTCTTTTCCCCAAAGTATATAGTTTTTATTTGTGAGAGACTCAAGTTGGAGAGGACTCACATTGCCATATCAAAAGTGGACTTCTCTCTGCTTTTTTCACCAAATACTATTTCTTGGGGATCATTCTAAATTACTGTACAAACAATATCCTCAGTCTTTTCAAGTACATAGTACTCCACTGTCACCAGACCCCTCCTGGTGGGCATTTCTGTTGTTTCCAAAGTTTTGCTTTTACAGTAGACTGCATCAAATGTCCTTGTGCCCTGTACAATGCTTTGAGGCATTGGTGGATAAATGTTGGGCCTTCAGCCACAGTGAAGGGTTTTCTCAGAATCCTAAAAAGTTTTCATTTCCTTGTAAGCAGTGTAGCTTCTCTTCCCTGTGTGGGTGACTGGAAGCCTGGGCTATGTTTCTGGGCATGTCTAGTGGTGGGTAAGTATGGAGGAGAGGGTGGATAATAAGGGGTGCTGAGTATGTAGAAGTTTTAGTGATTGTTCTGGAGCCCTCAGCCGAGAAGGGTTAGGCAAATTTGATGCCAAAGGACAGTGATAGTCCCAGCAATTCCCTCAAAGCTGGGTGATTTTATTTAATTGCTAATTTCTAAGTTGGTTATTTATCAGCAAAGAATAAAAGGCATTTTTGGACAAAAAGGTTTCTCTTTTTGCCCCCTCCTCTAGTTCATCTTATGTAAATGTAAAGATTAATATTTCAAAAGCATCATCGAGTATCCCTGCTTTGTTCAGACATTGTAAGCATCTTTCACTTGTCTCCAAGACCAAGTTTCTGATGTTTAGTGTCATATTCAAGACCCTCAATACTCTAGTCCTGAATATTCTCAGGTACTCAGTCATCATCTAGCTGTGTGACCTTAGGCCAGATAGCGTACTCTTAGAACTTCCATCTACCCATCCACAAAATGGGAATAGTCATGGTTCTTTCTTGGAGCTACTGATAGACTTACATGAAATGATGCTTCTGTAGCATGTGGCACCATATTTGACATGCAATGTGTGCTCACTGGATGTCTCCCATAAGTGTGATATCACCCAAGCCTCCCACCTGGCTCAGATTCTAATATGAGCCCTGTATTTCAGGTGCATTAAATGGTCAGGTTCCACACACAGAGAGACAGCACACAACTCTTACAACTTTGATGGTGGTGAATGTTGAACCATAGTAATGCAATGGCCATATTGACATTAGACACATGTCAGATTCAAGTTTGAAGATTTCAAGTTTTCTATTGAGATTTGCGGAAGTTATTTTTCTCTGTTTTTTCTTGACTTTTTTTTTTTTAATTTTAAAGCAATTAGATCTTAGTGCACAGTTCATATGTAATCTCTTCTCAGGTTATTAGAAAATCTTCTCCCATAGTCTGGTACTCCGTGCAAATGTGGCTCCCTATCTATGCTAAGGAGGGTGCCATAGGGCTGGACAAGACCCCAAGGCCTCAGAAATGGTTGTTCTGTTGGCTGCCCAAGGCAAGGGAGTAGATACACACTTCATATGACTCAACAGGAATAGAACACTACAATACCACATTAGAGAGAAGAAATAAAAGCAATACAATCCCCTCAATTTCAATATATGATTAGGGAATACTTGCTGTAGGTCTGGCACTAGACTAGATATGGATGGAGATGAGCACCCACCCTCTAAGAGTTTTCAGGAGGGTGTAAAGAGATCTGCACACAGATGGCAGCACCTACATATGCTATGCAGAATTAGCCAGAAGAGGGATGGGTGAAAGCCAGAGTAGGGTATGGGAGCTTCCTGGGATCTCGATATCTAGGGGTTTATAGGATGAATAAGCATTTGAAAGGTAAATGAAGGGAGAAGGGCACAGCAAGTGGGCAGGATGCACAGGAAAGGGGGTAGAACAGTGTCTTGATTTCCCATCTGAGGGTGATGTGATGTTCCGGATGGAAATGAGAAGGCTAGGTTAATCAGAGGGATCCAACAGCAGGTGAGGTGCTTTTAGAGTCTTGGCTTTATCTTGTGGCCACTTAGATTTCCAGAAGTGTTTTCAGTGGGCGCCTGTGAGATCAGCCCTGGGTTTTCACCTGGAGGAAGGTAACCTCTTCAGAAGCTTTTGCTGTTCTTCTGTGAGGGAAGATGATACTCTCAAGGAGGAGGCAGTGTGGTTTATGGCAAAAGAGAATGTCCAGAGCAACTCAGCTGGAGACATTGACTAACCCTAGGGAGGAGTTGGGTGGATGAGGTGAGGACAGGATCAGAGGAGAGTCACATATTCTACTTTTTTATGTGCTTGTCACCCCAGCATGGAAATGCTTATTGCTTGCATTCTGTTTTTTCCATGTTATGTCCTAAGTATGGTTCTTATATTGCTGTATGATCTTAAGAGTAATTCATTATGACTACAAGATACCAAGTGTTATTATTGACTTCATTATTGTTGTTGTTAGGTGCCATCCAGTCAGTATCTGACTCATAGAGACTCTACATACAACAGATGAAACACTGTTGCCAGTGCTTCTCTGCTATTCATAGGGTTTTCAATGGTTTTTTTTTTTTTTTTTGGGTAGGGGGAGTTGGTTGTCAGGTCCGTCTCCCAAGCCTACAGCACCTGGTGTTCCCAGGTGGTCTCCCATCCAAGTACTAACCAGGCCTGACCCTGCTTAGCTTCTGAGATCTGACAGGACGCCACAGTGGTATGGGATTCTCCCATTATTAGTAGATATCTACATTATTTCAATTTTTTACCTTTATATATAGGGCTTTAGTATGCATCTTTGGGTTTTTTTCTTCTTTTAGATTATTTTCTTAGAGATAATCTAAAGGTATCAATGCTGTCATGACACTTTAATACATTTTATCAAATTGTTGACTGAAGACCTATGCCAGTTTGTAATACCACCAATAATATGTAAACAGGCTCCTCCCACTTGCTCATATGGACTATTATTAGACTGCTTTTCTACATAGAATGCCTGTGAATATCAACAATGACTAACAGACACTGCCTGTTCATTCTGTGCTGAGCATTTTGCATGTTTCAACCCATCCATCCATCTCAACAACTGGAATACCCAAGGTAGAATGGAGAAACTGAGGCACAGAGAGATTGACTCATTTGTGCCATGTCACATGGTTAGGAAATGGTGGACTAGGACTGGAGTTAAGGGAGGTTGATACCTTAAAGTGCTGTAGCTTTTAGTTAAGAATGTGATGCCTGATTTGGGTTCTTGGGGGGCAATAGTAAGGAACAGCAGCATAACTGGTATTATGTTTTCAGTCATTTGGGGCCTAAAGACTTAAGACCAACTTATTTTCTTAGGCTGGCTGAACAACCACCTTTAGCTTTCAGTGCTGATTATATGTTAACTTCTACTGATTCAGCAAATTGCTTTTCACATCATCCTTGAAAGTTTTAGATACGAATGACTAGGTTTCTGAAAAATCTGGAAAGAGCCTATGTAGTACACGTGCACATGCACATGCGTGCACACACATACATTGTATACATACAATATATTATTGTTTGGTTGTTATTGTTGTTAGGCGCCATCAAGTTGGGTCTAATTTATAGCAATTCTAAGTACAAGAGAATCAAACATTCCTTGACACAGTGCCATGCTCAGCACTATGTCAGTGCTTCTCTGCTATTCATATGGTTTCAATAGTGGATTGTTTGAGAAGGGGGCTGCCAGGTCCTTTTTCCATTTTTGTGGTGTTGGGGATTGAACCCAGGGCCTCAGAGAGCACAAAGTATAATATATAATATAATGCATACATACATTTATCCTTTTTTCTTAAACTTGAGCAGGGCATTTTCTTTAGTTTCTTTCATTGTTTAAAAATTTCAAAGGATCAAGGGAAGGTGATATCATGAAATAAACTCAATAATGATAAATGCATTGCTATTTGTCTTCCTTCTATCTGTCTTGCTGTCTTTTTCCCCTTTTGGTGGGAATGGCAGAAAGGAGGAGGGTGCTATAGTCCACTGGGGCTCTGAGGTGCGCCTTTGGTCTTGACGAAGCCAGCCCCATCCTTATTTCTCAACAGCAGAATGAGGACACCTCTTCCTGCTAGTGGCTGACCTCCTGCCAGCACCAGGAGGCCTTGTCATCTTCAAGTTTGTCAGGGGGCCTGAACCCAGAAGGACTGCAATCTTGAAGTTGAGTTTAGGATATTGAGATGCCATTTAGAGGACATAAAATGCAAGATGCTTCACTTTGAGCTGTAACACCAGTGTCATTGTCATTACCATCACCACCACCACTACTGCCTGTTTTTGTTAGGCGCAGTTGAACTGGGTCTGACTCATAGCTACCCTGTGTACAACACAATGAAACACTCCCCAACATTGTTCCATGTTTGGCACTGTGTCAGAGCTTCTCTGCTAATCATAGAGTTTTCAATGGCTGATTGTTTTGGGAGTAGGCTGCCACACCCTTCTCCTGTTTTTGCAGTGCTGGGCATCAAACCCAGGGCCTCAGAGTGTGCAGAGCAGCACTTTACCAACTGAGGTAAACCCCAGCCCCTCCACTATCACCTACCAGTTAATAAAAGCTTCACCACTGTCAAGCATGTTGTTGAATTCTTTCCATATGTCATCTCATCAGTGTTTCTCTAACTGACCCCTGGAGGAATGGCTAAAACACCATACAGTTTCTGATTCAGTGGGTCTGGGTTAAGGCTTGAGAATTTACATTTTCTATGAGTTCTGAGGGAGGCTAGCACTGCTGGTCCAAGGTAATCTGCCTAAAACAGCCCCACGAAGTTGGGGACATGACCCTCATTTCATAGTGAGGAAACTGACAGTAAAGTCAGGGGACTTAACCACAAAGCTCTTGGCTACCAACCACGAGCATCTCTTAGCTCAGCACAGCTAGCTTATCAAAGGAAGTAGCAAGACGTAATAAAGCCCTGAGAAGACAACCATGGCAGAGGGCCAGTGAGCTGTGCAGGAAGTGTTGGGGTTTGAGGATCAGGCATAGAAGGTCAGAAGAGCTGGGGTGTTATGTGGGGATGACCACACCTAGGGGATGATGAAGGGTAGCAGAGGGTCTTGGTTTATCAGGGGGGAGCAGCTAGAAAAGCAGGGAAGGGGTTAAAGGAATGTGTTCTGTGGATCACTTTCTCCCTGCCCACCCATGCCTGCTGTTAACATGTCAAGGCTCTTATTGTGGAAACCTGTCTACACTATGGCTGTTTATGCGAGATTCTGCCCATGCTGTGGCTCTGTTTACATGATTCTTCTGTCTATATTGTGACTCTGTTTATGTGAGATTCTGTCCATGCCACAGCTGTTTGTGTGACTGTTTCTTCATGCCATGGCTCTGTCCATGTGAGAATCTTTCTATGTCATGGCTCTGTGCTCTGACTTCACTGTGGCTCTGTGTGAGTGGGACTCTAGTCATAGCTCTGTGTGAGTGATGTCCCTACCATACCATGGCTCTGTGTGAGTGGTGCTCTTACCATGCTGTGGCTCTGTGTGAGTGATGCTCCTACCAGTGTATCAAGGCTGAGGGTTTGGCACTGTGTCAGAGCTTCTCTGCTAATCATAGAGTTTTCAATGGCTGATTGTTTTGGGAGTAGGCTGCCACACCCTTCTCCTGTTTTTGCAGTGCCAAACAGTGATGGCTCTGTGTGAGTGGTGGTCTTACCATGCCATGGCTCTGTGTAAGTGGTGCTCTACCTTGCTGTGGTTCTGTGTGAATACTACTCTGTTCATGACATGGCTCTGTTTTGTGGTATTCTGCCCATGTCATGTCTCTTCCCTCCTTTATATTCCTTTTCCATATTTCCTACCAGAAGGAGAAAGAAATAGTTTAAGAAGCACAGAAGAAAATTAACACGATTTCTTCTTGAGTTTATTTTGTGATGTTATAATATTTGGGTTCTTGGGGAGAAAAGTAAAGACAAAGCTCCACAAAAGTGTAGGAAAGAGAGGGAAACATCACAAGTAATATGTAGGCTCTTTCCAGATTTTTTAGCAGCACATGAATTCAGATTTGGAGCCTTAGAAACACTTGGAGAGGCTTGGCAGCCTGGCAATATGTCAAGGGAGGTTGCAGACAGGTGGCCAAATCCTGTCGATATGTTTTTTTTGGCTCACATAGTGTTTGAAAAATATTCAAATTAGTTTAAAATGTGGGAGTTTCCATAGCAAAGCCCATGGTTTACAGCTTTTCTGAAGAGAGTGCTAGTATTGAGGCTGTAGCTGGTTAATGGCTATCCTTGTGGAATGGCATGGCTCCTAGTCATGGCCCTCCCAGCATGGGTCCTGGAATGTGCTGCCTTTGGTCTAGAAAGTTCTAGAGTCAGACTTGGTGTACCACTCACCAGCTGGGTGACTTTGGGGCTGGTATTTACTGGAGTTTTCCTTCTCACCTGTCCCTGGCAGCTGTGTGTGTGTGTGTGTGTGTGTGTGTGTGTGTGTGTGTGTGTGTGTGTGTGAAAGAGAGAGAGAGAGAGAGAGAGAGAGAGAGAGAGAGAGAGAGCATTTTAAACATGAAGCACAGCACATGTGTGAAAACTGATTTCCAACTATCTAGGGACCTGTAGTGAAGTGGGCATTGGGGAAAAGTGCTTCCTGGGAATCTATGGACATAGAAGTGAATTTCCCGACTGCCTTCTATGATAGTTTAAATTGTTCCTTTCTTTTAAAAATTTATGTTTTGAAATGTGTTTTTAGAAATTATTATTATTATATTACAAGATACATGCTGTCTGCGTGGTGCTTTATAGGGTATATCTGGCTACAGCTGGAGCACTTCTGGGTGTTTTATGGCAAATTATTCTCAGATTACCCTTTAATGCAGGAAGGGCTGCCTGTTGTCTGAGCTCCCTGGGTCATACAGAAAACCCTCAGCCTTGATACAAAACAGCTGCCTCAATCAGCTGTTCCAAAAAAGGAGCATTTTCAGGCTGAAGCAGCAGGAAAAAGGTTTTTGTAGCTGGTGGAGATTTTGAAAAATGTTAAATTACTCTTTCCTTGCCATTAAAACGTGATTTAATTTTGTTACTAACAAATTGTATAAATCCAAAAAAGAAGTACTCCGAAGGGGAGTTTGTTAAGTGTATTCTGGCAATACTTACAAAATGTCCTGAGGGGACATTCCCCAGGGAGGGCAGCGCCAAACTCCCGCTGACCTCCACGTCCCTGGGCCTCAGCCCGGCTGGGCTGGGGTCAGGGGGCCAACCCATGGCTCTCCCTCCCCTCCCTCTTTGGGGTCCCTGCTGAGACCAGTAACAAAGGGGTCAATTGTTTGAGGCCTCCCTTTGTCTGAGGGGCTCCATGAGCCTCTCTGAATGCTAAAGTGTATCCTTGCACATGGATAAGTGTGTATGCACTCATCTTTATGAATATGTGTATGTGCACATGTATGCACATATAGTGGTATATGCCCATGTGTGTATGCAGAATGTGTGCAAGCATGTGCACACATGAATAATTGTGCACACACATGTACTTCAAGAATGTGCACGTTTGAGTGTGGATGTGTATACACGTAAGCATGTGCCTGTGCATGCAGGCATGAATGTGACTAGGTATGTACAGGTATGCATATGCATAGGTGTGTGTGTGTGTGTACAAGTCCTGCTTAAAGTATATCCTAGTTGCTGATGTCTTAGCAGGGTAAAGGGCAGGTTCCAGGACTGGCCGATGGTGGTTCCGAAGGCCAAGGAAAGAAGGACCTGCCTCATCTCTCAGCAGGTGCTACCCTTCCCTTTTTCTGGTATTTGTGTTGGCAAAGAAAGCTCAGATGTGTTTGCTCCTCCCCTGCTTTCTCTGTAGGAATAGGCAGAGAAGGCATAAGGAGGCTCCTCACATAGCTTCCGAGCCTGCTTCGGCTCATTGGCCTATTTCAACCTGGGGTTTCAAAGTGAGACCCAAAAGAACTCTTCTCCGCTATTCCTGCCCCCTTTGCAGGGCTGCCTGATTGGATCCAGTGCATTCTGTGTGGAGTTTCAGCCACAGTTCCAGAACAACTGTGAAAAACTCTATTCTTGTCCACTCCAACGGGTCCCCACATAGCCTCCTTATCTTTGCATTTGCCCCATGGTATTTGTCTCTAGCACAGCCTGTTCTCACAGAGGCCTGCAGGGACCCACAACTGGTCTGGATTGTGTGAGCCAACCTTGTCCACCAGGGATTCCATGATTCACACTCTTCCTTAACAATGGCATCCATTTAAAAATGACAATGAAACACGTTGATTCAAAAGGTAGGGAGAAGGCAAGTGAATGCTTCATTAAACTTCACCTTTGCAAAAGATGTATTTCTCAGCCCCTTTTCACCAGCACAGCTGTCAATGAATTACTTTTTCAGCTTTCTTCTTGTTATTGTCCCTCCCACCCCCATTTCCTCTCTTCACTCCAGCAAGGGCTTATCTTTCAACTGTGGAAAAGCCACCAATTAAACTATATTCCAAAGCTTATCAAAATATTCAGTTGGTAAAATTATCTTATAATTAGCTGAACTGTAAGCCAGAACTTTTTAACCCCAGGAAATGTAAAGTGACCCAGCATGTGAAATCTGTAAATTGCTTATCCTGACCTTTTTGGCTATAGTTTCTGCTTTTCTTTCCTACCCAAAGTAATTTCCTTCTTGTTCTTTACATTCGTGATAGTACCCCAGGCATCCTTCTCTTCTGTTTGCTTAAGTCTAAAAGAAAATATACTAGTTTAGTTAAGATGGATAAGTGAAAAAATTCAGGTGAGTGTGATATGAAATCAACTTGATTTTTTTATATTTCATGCCTTCATGTTTGCATATTGTTTTTAAAAACTTTCAGCCTACTTTCCCTGATTTCTGAGGGCTCACCAACATAGGTTCTGCCTTTCGGATGCCTGCAGTGGTAACACAGAGCTAAATTACTCTGGAGCTGAGCTTCGATCAGGTCTGCAGTACCTCCAGCTGGACAGCAGCTTTGAGCTTTCTTACCTCAACTCTTTTACTTTGTATAGTTCTCCTTTCTCCTTGTCTGTGTCCCTTCTTTACCACTCGCCCAGTGCCTGTGGTCCCTCCTGTTTTCTTGTACCACCGAGGACAGCATCACAAATGTCACCTCCTGTGCTCTATACCAACCCTACTGGGAAAATCAAGAAAATTCTAAATGATCTTTGGGGATCTTAAAGTGCAACTTAGACTCTTTGCATGGAAACAATATTATAGGTGACACTTTGGTTCTTAACTGGTCTGAGCTTCTAAAATTAGTGATGCCATCCCTGGGTGTGTGAGATTCCCATAGGCATGCTGGACACTGACCATCAATTTTTACATGATGAAGTACTTGCAAAGTTCAAAGTAACTGGGAAACTAAATTTTGGAATGCACCAATGTTTTCATAAATGTAGTATTGCCTACACAGAGAGCTAGTAGCAGTAGTTTTTAGAGTTTTTTCCTCTCTATCAAGGAATAAGCATACACACTTACCCAGGTATAAAAACACACAAATATAGAAAAATTGCTTCATCCTTACATTACTCTTGTGAGAAAACAAGCTGAACCTGGCTGGCTGGCCTGACTTCTTTGTAATGCATTACTGACCTTGAGTGAATCAGCTGGGGCCAGGCTTTACAATTTGACCCCCACATAAGCTTGGGAGGTTTCCACAATGCCCTTGCAGAGTAAAGAGGAAATCAGTTTCCCTCCACCTCCAGGTGCTGCTGTGCCCAGCACTTGGGTGCTCCATCTCTTGAAGTCACATTTGCATTCCAGGCCCTATTTCTTTGTTGTCCTCAGAGTGAGGCTTGCTGGCCTTGAACTGCCCAAAAAATCATTGTGAAGGCTGAGCTGGTCCCCAGGAAGCCCCTAGGCCAGATGTCCAGTCTCTTTGGTGATCTGGGCTCCACTTGATGTTCCTAAGGCCTAGGATGGCAAGGGGACCCACTTTTGGCTTTGCTGTCCTAATGCAAACCTTGGAATCAGTCACATGTTCCCATTGCATCTTCCCACTTCTGGCCCAGAGCTAAAAGAGCCTTGTTCTGCATGTCTCTCCTGATGAAGGATGCCTTCTCTCTGATCCACAATGAAATATTTTAGGCCTCTGTAAGACCCTTTCAAAACATGATCCTTTAAAAGCAAAGCTGAAACCAAAGTTCCGTCATTAAATGTACTATTTATGAACTATTGGCAACAAGGTGTTTTAGGAAACGTTTAAAATAAATGATTGGCCATGTTGAGTTAATTTTCTCGTGAATTAAGCATGTTCTTGCCATTATTTAATCTGTGTTTCTCTCTCTTCTTAATTACAGCTTGGGTTGACAATAGCCATTCGCTATAGCCACAGGTAAAGCTTTACTATTTTTTCATTTTTATTTTTTTAAAGAATTATACTTACTGGTTTAGAACTTTTGGGTTGTTTGAATCTTGACATTTGTGAGTTTCTTTTTGGTGGCTGCTTTTCCGTTATGATGGAGGCACAGAGGAAATTGTCCTAGTTGCTCAATTGGTAATAGAAGATTCTTATTTGGAAGAATAACTGGTGATAGGTAGAACATTTTTGTTAAAACACAAAAATGAGAAGCTCTATAACAGGGACACAGAGCAATTTCTAGATAGTGTAGTGTGTCTAGGAGTGACAACTGGAATCAGGGATGTCATGTGAGCAGGGCAAGGCCTGTTTGTGAAGCCCTTGCCCCTGTCCAGAGGGGCCTGTCTTAGTACCTCTGACAACAGCAAAAAGCCCGTATTTTTGTCTTGTTTCAGGATTTCTACCTTTGTCTTAATTTCATCATGTTTATGAAAAATGCCTGTTCCTTGTACTACCAAATACAATCTTACACCATGAATTATATTTTCTAAGATCAACCATTTCTTTTTTTTTGCATGCATCAAAATGTATTATGATGTTGAATTAATTAAAATAAGACCCAACACCAATGGAGGGGTAATAAGCAGTCTCTCCTGTCCTTACACAAACGGTGCTCCAAGCCTCCTCAAAGTACC
Source organism: Pedetes capensis (assembly GCA_007922755.1). NCBI lineage: Eukaryota > Metazoa > Chordata > Mammalia > Rodentia > Pedetidae > Pedetes > Pedetes capensis. The sequence goes on along the minus strand of VMDO01025099.1, from coordinate 3,623 downwards.
ACTCTCAGTAAAAGACTTAGGACTTGGGGCACTTGGTTAGCTCTCCACAAATAACCCAAGGGTTACTTGATTTCCAAGCAAACTTGCCTCTTACCATGCCTATAAAAAGGTGTATGTCAGGGGCAATCATAGGTAATCACTAAATGCTGGAAAGCTGCCAGAGAGTTGAGCAGGTATGAGCGGGAAGAGAGCAGGAGTGGACTGAACTCTTTGGAATGATCATGTGGGAACAAGGGTGCTCATGTTGGGTGTTCCTCTGTGTATGGAAGAAGTCTGGGTCAGAGAAGCTCATGGTTATCCCGGGATGAAAAATATCTTTACCCATCACTAGAGTCAGGGCTACAGGATGGGATTTAGCTCAGTTGGTAGAGCGCTGCTCTGCAGTCTCTGAGGTCCCGTGTTCGAGTCCCAGCACCACAAAAGTGGGAGAAGGGCCTGGCAATCCACTCCCAAGGCAATCCTGAAACAATCAGCCATTGAAAACCCTATGAGGGTCGCTATGAGTTGGACACGACTCTACAGCACCTACCACCACCACCAGGGTCAGGGCTGAGGCCCCATGATAGAAGGCAGATAACCAAAGAAAGGCATATAGCTTTATTTAATATAAGTTTTACAGGAGCCTCCATAAGGAAACAAAGACCTAAAGTGGAGAGTCTGATTGGGCAAAGGGGTATGATCTAATGGTAATGAACAGAGGGGTAATAAATATAGCTTGACCTTGTTGCTCAGCTTCTTCCCTGTGCTCCTGCACCTTTGGAGATCAGAATGTTCCTTTAGGAATTAGGAAGGCACCTGTCCAATGAGAATTTTATGATCTGCTTCAGAGGAGAGGGCTGTGGGGAACACTGAGATCAACCTTCCTCTTCTTTTATTTTTCCAATGCTGAGATGCCCTATTGAGGGTAGTGTTTCCTGAGGCCCATCCACTGCTTGTATGTTTCTGAGTAGTGTGTGTGTGCTACATGCACTTAATAAAAGTACAAGGTCCTGCGGAGGAGTGCTGTTCTCTCAGCAGCACAGCCAGGCCACCGCAGCTGACAAGGTACATGGCCACTGTGCCCTCAGGAAGCCATAGACCCTAAAGCTCTAGGCCCATACTAGGTAGAATGTACCATGGCAGCAGTTTGGAACTCAGCAACTTGCAAGAGCCTCTTTTTCTAGAATGTTCTGAATATGCACTGCTCCAAAATGAAGGAGAGGAGAAAGACAGAGAGATAGAGATAGAGATAGAGAGAAATTTTATTTTCCTTTGGTTGAGTTTTCTCCTCAGTCATACTGAGTCCTGCACATCAAAGTAGGCAGCAATCTGTTTGTGCACCAGAGCCAAGGGCGCCTCTTCCCCAAGAAAGTTAAGATCTTGCTCCAGTTTAGAGAACACGCATGAGCTCTCTGATAGCCAGGCTTTCTTCCTGTGGCTCTGTGGAGAGGTATAGCTTGTGTAGAAACTCAGAGTCAATACATGGATTGAGAATAAAGCTTTCTTTTTAAATACTTTTTGTTGGGCTGAAGGCCCTTTGCCCAACTATCAGCCTTTCTGAGACAGGTAAGGTGATGGAGCAGGGTAAACCTGGGTGGGGGGTTCCTGGCTGGCTGGTGTCTTTGCCCCTGCTCTTATCAAACTAGGCCAGTGTCTGTGGAGAAGTTTCCGGCTCCCCATCCAGAGGCCACAGGGGATGCCTTGAGTCATTCTGTGTTGTCACCAACACGCTCAGGTAGTGGAGACTCTTCTCCAGGCTGAATTCAGTGTTCACTTGGGAAGGGAAAGTGTCTTCTCTCCCTGGATGGGCTGGTGATATAGATGTGCCTCCCCAGGGGTGCAGTGGTGGTGCCTTCTGGAAGGAAGCACTTTGCTTGGATTATCATCAACTTTCTCCTTTGGTTCCTCTTTCCCCAGAGCACCCGACCTCACTGAAGAAATGTAAGTGGGGGACAATGGCCATGAGGTTGAGTGGAAAGGTGGACACCCATACCATGGCCCTATAGGAGTTAAGAGGTGGCTCTGTTATGATGAAGGGAAAGATGGAGTATAGCTCTTAGGGCTCCATGGGCATTTCCATGCTCAGACTTAGGGATGTGAGGCTTCCTTAGACTTAAGACTTGGGAACATGGAGAGCAATTTCACCTCTGAATCCTCATATTTGTCCCTGGTGCGGGCTTCAATCTCCCTGGTCCAAATCATTTTTATGATACTTTGTCAAGAAACCAGTTGGACAAAAGACAATGGCTATCAAAGGGATAGATAATACCTGGATTTGTGACCTTGGCTCTGTGTCTTACCAGCTGAGTGGTTTGGGATGGGTCACCTGTGTCTCTAGACTTAGGCTCTACGATCTGTGTTCAGATTTTCCATTTGTCTCAGGAAAATTCCTTAACCTCTCTCACTTTTTTTTGTGTTTGTGTTACCTGACGGCTGAAGTTAGGGCCTTGTGCACATTTTGCAAGCACCTCACCACTGAGCTAACCCTCATCCCCTTTTTTATTTTTTATCTTGAGACAGGATTGTGCTAAATTATGTAGGCTCTCCTCTGTCCTTGAACCTACGATCCTCCTGCCTCCATCTCCGGAGTTGCTGAGGGTTGCTGCAAACAATCAATATTATAAGAAAAATGCTATAGGCAGAATAGATGTTATAGGAAAGATATTATAGGAAGAAAACTCTGAGTCTGTGTCAGGCATGTAGAAAGACTGTGGTGAGGACAGTGTGACTTTCAAAACTGTGGCCATCATAATAGCACAGCATAAGAAGAGAGTTGCCCCTGCATCCTTCTATGCCAAGTTGTTGTTAGGTGCCATTGAGTCACTTCTGACTCATATGATGCTGTACAATGGAACGAAACACTCCCTGATTTTGTGCCAGGCACATGATCTTATTTAAGCCCATTGTTGCAGACACTATGTCAATTCATCTAGTTGAGGGTTTTCCTTTTCTGTTGTTGTTGACCTGCCACTCTCCCAAACATGATGTCCTTCTCCAGGGATTAGTCACTTCTAACTTACATGTCCAAGATACATAAGATGCAGTCCAGCCATCCTTGCTTCCAAGGAGCACTCTGGTTGCCCTTCTCTTAGGACAGATCTGTTGGTTCTTTTGGCAGTCCATGGTATATTCAATATTTGTCTCCAGCACCATAATTCAAAAGCATCAATTCTTCTTCTGTCCCCTTGTTCAATGTCCAGCTTTCACAAGCATATGATATGACTAAAAATATCATGGCATGAGTCAGGTGCACCTTTGTCTTCAATGTGACATCTTTACTTTTCAATACTTTAAAGAAGTCTTTTGGCACAGCTTTTCCCAATGCAATACATCTTTCAATTTCTTGAGTACTGCTTCCATGGGTGTTGATTGTAGAAACAAGTAATGCAAAATCATGGACAACCTCAATTTTTTCTCCATTTATTGTGAAGTTGCATACTGACTCAGTTGTAAGGACTTTTGTTTTCTGGATGTTGAGTCACAATCCATACTGAAGGCTATGTTCTTTGATCTTCATCAGTAAATGCTTCAAATCCTCTTCACTTTCAACGAGCAAAGTTGTGTCATCTGCATAATGCAGGTTGTTAATGAGTCTTCCTCCAATCATGATGACATGTTCTTCTTTTTTTTTTTTTTTTTTTTTA
>VMDO01025098.1:0-28732 GCA_007922755.1 Pedetes capensis | reverse complement strand
AAATATATTTTCCTTCCTTGTTTGGTTCTATTCCAACTATTGAGTGCATTGTTATACACCATGTGAAAATTCAAGCACACACAGACATGAATATATATATATATAATATATATATACATATATATATTATATATATATTTGTAGATATCTAGGATGCAACTTGTAAAATCATTCTGCTTAATTTATTTTTATGTTCCAGTTTTTCCTTGTTCTAATAGAAATAACTAATTTATTGTGAAGTTGACTTAAATTTAGTGTCATAGAATTGGAAGACTTGTTAAGTTAGGGATATGTCTTGCCTTCATTATAGTGTCATGATATGCACTATATTTAAATATTATAAGATTGAATACACTCCTTGGCAGAGTTGGCGATTCTTTGTAGAAGACAAAGTTATATACCTTAATTGTGGAATAAAGGGTTATATTCCCTGTTGATGATGTCTTAATTAATAGCAAGTGTTGGAGGCGGTATTTGGAGCAAGGCAATCTTCTAACTTGACAGCAGCTATCACCTGAAGTAGGCACCTGCCTATGCTCAGAGCTACACTACATTTGAAATGCTTTACCACTTTAAAAGGATTAAGGTATCTGCAAAGACACAATGGAAACAGCTTCCCACAGAAGCAGTTTGTTTTTAGTGTATTTTTGAGCAAGTTGTACTTTTGAACACCTTAGCTGACAAGCTTGAGTTTTATTTGCTTTAGGAGTAACCCAAATGAAAGAGCTTGTTTGTGGCCAGTTTTTGTAAAAATTTACTGAAATATTTCTTACTTCATTTTTCTCCTCAAATCTTTCCACATTGTAGTATCAATTGATTTCAAATCCTTCATATTCCATAGGCCCTCTGAGTCTCATAACTTTCTGAGAATTCTTTTTCCTAAGGCCACTTTTCTTTTTTTTTTTCTTTCTTTATTGGAAAATTTTAATGTACAACTTAATGAGTTTCATTCTGACACGCATTTCATTGTGACATTGCCATATACGCATTTCATTGTACATTGCACACATAACTTCCCCCTTATCCTCTTGTGCACCTCCTTCCTCCTCTCCCACCCTGTCACCAAAGGCCTCCCTTCCACTTGCATGTCTTTTTCTGGGATTATTTTTCTATATACCCTTGCATCCCAAGGCCACTTTTCTTATACACAATAATCAACACTCATTTCACATCTTCCTATTGTCTTTTCTGCTCTCTCCACCAAATGGCACAACTAAAACCTTACAGCTGACATAGTGAGCAAAAATCCTTCCTGTTTAGAAGGTCAGTGTGGAGTTTCAGTTGGGTGGAGGATTACAAACACATAATATCTTTCATTTGTTATCTTTGTCATACATATATGAGTAAGTTATAAATTATTTCTCTATGTTTCCATACCATCTAAAGAGAAAATGTGGCCAGTAGCACTGCATTCAGTGGACAGCACTTGGAACTTTTGACTCAGAAGACCTAGGTTTGTGGTCTGGTTCTGCTGCCTACTCAGTAGGTTGGGTAATCTCTGTGAGAGTGTTCCCTTCACCTCTAAGACAGAAATTGTAGCACATTCTACCTTACAGTGTTGTGTTAAACATGACTGAAATGTTATCAATTGATCTGGTCAAATGATACATGTTATTCTTAACCTCTTATCAATTGTTGTTGTTGTTAGGTGCTGTTGAGTCGGTATCTGACTCATAGCGATCCTGTGTACAACAGGGGAAACACTATTGTCAGTGCTTCTCTGCTGTTCATAGGGTTTTCAATGGCAGATTGATTTTTGGGAGGGGGTTGCCAGGTCTTTCTCCCACTCTTATCAATATACTCACATATTAACTAAAATACATCCATAATTAGCATTGAGCAGTGCTTGTCTTTGGGAGACTGGCCAAATATCAGAGCTGCAGGTAAGTTCTCAGAAAAGGCGGACCAAACCATAAATCTTTCTAAGCTAAAATGCCTAGAAGAAGTTTCCAAGGTCATCTCACCCAAAGCTCTCATTTTTCAGGTGAGAAACTGAGATCTAGACCATTCTTGCTTCTTTTATCTCACTAATAGTGATACCCCCACACCTTTGTCAGCTTGCCCCACTGGGGGGCTTGTGTGTTGCAATGAGGCTGAAAGCTATGCCACTGGTATCTCAGATAACAGCAGGGTTACCCATGGTGGACAGGTTTCAGCTGAGCTTCCAGAATAAGACAGACTAGGGAGGAGGCACGGGGGGAACCACTCCCAAAACAACTAGCCATTGAAAACCCTATGAATAGCAAAGAAACACTGTCAGATATGGTGGCAGAAAATGAGTCCCCCAGGTTGGAAGGCACTCAAAAGACTACTGGGGAAGAGTTGCCTCCTCCAAGTAGAGTCTACCATGATGTAGGAAATGGAGTAAAGCCACAGGGACCTCCATTTGCTGATGTGGCATGACTCAAAATGAGGAGAAACAACTGAAAACATGTATTAATAATTGGAACATGGAATGTACATAGTATGAATCTAGGAAAGAAATCATTAAAAGAGAAATGGACTGCATAAACATTGACATTCTAGGAATCAGTGAGCTAAAACAGACTGGCATGGGCCATTTTGAGTCAGATAATCATATAGTCTACTATGCTGGGAATGATAAACTAAAGAGAAATGGGGTTGCATTCATCATCAAAAAAGACATCTCAAGATTTGTCCTGAAATACAATGTTGTCAGTGATAGAATAATATCCATATGCCTACAAGGAAGGCCAGTTAAAATGACTATTATTCAAATTTATGCACCCACCACTAAGGCCACAAATGAAGAAAGGGAAGATGTCTACCAACTAGTGCAATCTGAAATAGATCAAACATGCAATCAGGACATACTGATAATCACTGGTGACTGGAATACAAAGGTTGGAAACAAAGAAGAAGGCTCAGCAGTTGGAAAATATGGTCTTGGTGACAGAAATGAAATTGGAGATCGCATGATAGAATTCTGTCAGACCAATGACCTTGTCATTGCAGATACAGTTTTTCAACAACATAAATGGAGACTATACACATGGACTTCACAAGATGGAACATACAGGAATCAAATTGACTACATGTGTGGAAAGAAATGATGGAAAAGGTCTATATCAAATGTCAAAACAAGACCAGGTGCTCACTATGGATGAGACCAACTTCTCATATGCAAGTTCAAACTGAAGCTGAAGAAAATTGGAACAAGTATACGAGAGCCATGGTATGAACTTGAGTATATCCCACCTGAGTTCAGAGACCACCTCAAAAATAGGTTTAATGCATTAGACACAAATGATAGGAGACCAGATGAGTTGTGGCATGACATAAAAGATGTCATTCAAGAAGGAAGCAAAAAGTTCTTAAAAAGACAAGAAAAAAAAAAAGACCAAATTACATGTCAAAAGAGACGCTGGAACTTGCCCTTGAACATTGAGCAGCTAAAGTAAAAGGAAGACATGATGAAGTTAAGGAACTAAACAGAAGATTTCAGACAGCAGCTCAAGAAGACAAAAACAAATATTATAATGACATGTACAAAGAGCTGGAGGCAGAAAACAAAAAGGGAAGAACACACTCTGTGTTTCTCAAGCTTAAAGACACGAAGAAAAAATTCAAGCCTCAAGTGGCAGTAGTCTAAGATTCTACAGGGAAAATATTAAATGATACAGGAAACATCAAAAGAAGATGGAAGGAATACACAGAGTCATTATACAAAAAATAATTGGTAGATGAGCAACCATCCCAAGAGGTTGCATATGAAGAGGAACCAATGGTATTGAAGTATAAAGTGGGAAATGCCTTGAAAGAACTGGCAAAACACAAGGCTCCAGGAATTGATGGGATACCAATAGAGATGTTTCAACAAACAGATGCAGCACTGGAGGTGTTAATATCTTTATGTCAACAGATTTGGAAAACAGCTACTTGCCCAACTGACTAGAAGAGATCCATATTTGTACCTATTCCCCAAAAAGGGGATCCAACTGAATGTGCAAACTATCAGACAATATCATTAATATCATACACAAGCAAAGCTTTACTAAAGATCATTCAAAAGTGACTGTAGCAGTATATACACAGGGAATTACTGGAAAATCAAGCAGGATTCAGAAGAGGGCAAGGAACCAGGGACATCATTGCTGATGTCATGTGGATATTAGCTGAAAGTAGAGAATATCAGAAAGATGTCTATCTATGTTTTATTGACTGTGCAAAGGCATTTGACTATCATAATAATAGATCATAATAAATTATGGATAACACTTTGGAAAATGGGAATACCAGAGCACCTAATTGTGCTCATGAGAAATCTGTACATGAACCAGGAGGCAGTTGTTCGAATAGAACAAGGAAACACTGCCTCGTTTAAAGTTGAGAAAGGTGTGCGTCAGGGCTGTATACTTTCACCCTATCTCTTCAGTTTATACGCTGAGCAAATAATCTGAGAAGCTGGACTTTATGAGGAAGAATGTGGCATCAAGATTGGAGGAAGACTCATTAACAACCTGTGTTATGCAGATGACACAACTCTGCTTGCTGAAAGTGAAGAAGATTTAAAACATTTACTGATGAAGATCAAAGAGCATAGCCTTCAATATGGGTTATGACTAAACATCAACAAAACAAAAATCCTTACAACTGGGTCAGCATGCAACTTCACTATAAATGGAGAAAAGATTGAGGTTGTCCAAGATTTTGCTTTGCTTGGCTCTATAATCAACACCCGGGGAAGCAGCAGTCAAGAAATCAAAGGACGCATTGCTCTAGGAAAAGCTGTGGCAAAAGATCTCTTTAGAGTGTTGAAAAGCAAAGATGTCACATTGAAGACGAAGGTGTGCCTGACTCATGACATGGTATTTTCAGTCATGTCATATGGTTGTGAAAGCTGGACATTGAACAAGGGAGATAGGCAAAGAACTGATACTTTTGAATTGCGGTGCTGGAGATGTCTATTGAATATACCATGGACTGCCAAAAGAACCAACAGATCTGTCCTAGAAGAAGTGCAACCAGAGTGCTCCTTGGAAGCAAGAATGGCTAGACTCCATCTTACATATTATGGACATGTAGTCAGGAGAGACCAGTCCCTAGAGAAAGACATCATGTTTGGGAAATTGGCAGGCCAACCAAAAAAAGGAAAACCCTCCACCAGATGGATTGACACAGTGTCTGCAACAACGGGTTTAAACATAAATAATGTCGTTTGCCTGGCACAGAATTCGGAAGTGTTTTAATCTGCTGTACACAGGGTTGGTATGAGTGGTACTGGACTCAAGGCCATCTAACAACAACAACAACAATAGTGACAGGCTGGTAGGAATTAGGCAGTCTCTCTCTTTGAGCAGACACTCATGGTATAGATGTCCTGGGTTTGCTTCTAATCATACTGAGCAAATTTTACAGTTAGTTTGCATTTTAGCTCTGAGAGAGCACAACTTTGTTTTAGAAGATTGAATGTACTATTAAATACACACCTGGTATCTTGCATTAGTGCATGAGCATAATAGACATCTAGTAAATATGTTTGAATGAATGAATTAGATGGACAGTGCCAATTTTTATATAATTACATTTTTAATAAAGTGTCCTCTTGTGTTCTAAATTTATTCCTTCCTTTTACTGTGCACTTAATTTCTTGATGATTATCAAGTTTTTGATTTTTTAAAAAATAAATTGTGCTTATCTTTTCCTCCTAGTTATTTCTCTTTTTCTATATTTCCATAAGGAGGAACAAAATTAGCTGATGGCAGTGCATGGATTCACTGGCACAAGTCCCATAAGCACCCTGCAGGGGTACTGTCTATTCTACTTTAAGTGAATGGCAGCAAATGTTTCTTCCTTTTTGTCTGTTAAACAGTATACTGCACACATTATCTAAACTGTTATCAAGCAAAATCAGGGGTGGGAGAAGGTATTCCTTAGCACCCTGTCTCCTGATTCTGTACCTTCTTTTGTCTCATGTGACCCTCTTCCTCCAAAATGTTCAATCATTTTATTATCTCTTTAATCTCTCTCCCTTTTTTTAGAAAGGGCTGAACCAACTTATCATAAAGTGCTCAGAGCACAAGCAAACAAGCGCACTGAAGAATGTTTTACAAGATTAAAGATTTTGATAGTTGAGTTTTCTAAAATTTCAAAGTTGTCACCATTGGAAAAATCAAAATATTGTTAGACAAACCTCACCCATTGCCTGCAGCCATATCACTGAAACTAAGAAGGGTTGGGCCTGGTTAGTACTTGGATGGGAGAACACCAGGGAACACCAGATGCTGTAGGCTTGGGAGATGGACCTGACAGCCCATTACCAAAAATCAATGAGCCATTGAAAACCCTATGAATAGCAGAGAAACACTGACAATAGTGTTTCACCTGTTGTACATAGGATCACTATGAGTCAGACACTGACTCGATGGCATCTAACAACAACAACTTCACACATTGTTTAAAGTTTTTAATTTCATGCAGAGATACCACAACCATTTCAAAGCTTCCTTACAATCATTTCACAACAGTTACCTATTTCCCATCTCTAACATAAATGTTTTCCTATTTTCTTTTTTTCCCAGCCTCCTCTCTCTCCTTCTCTTCCCACATTCTGGAAGTTGAACTTGACACATAGTCCATAGAAAATAGAAGCTGACTGAATCTCTCTCTGCTTTCCAATACCAAAACCACCAATTTCTTTGAATTTGTATCATACTCTGTCAAATCCCTTATTTTGAGAATGATACAAGTATCCCTGGACCATTTTCCTAAAATTTTCTCTTCTTTACTACAGTACCAATTTCTGTCTCCTGCTGTATCACTCCATCTACTGTCATACCCTATTCACCTTGAGTGCAACACATCTTGAAGGATATGTCTACATTTTCTAACTCAACTCTCTCCTCACATCTTTTTCAAAAATCCACTCCAAGCAGACGATTACCCCACCCATCCCACTGAGAGGACTTCTATACAGGTCACCACTGACATCCAGATTACTAAAGTCAAGACTCACTTCTCTCTTGTCAAATTACTCAGACTCTGAGAAGAATCTGATAAAAATAACCACTCTGTTCCTCTTATGTCCATTTCCTCCTTTCAATTCCATGGAACTGTATTCTCCTGGTCCTTGTCCTGTTCTACTACCATCTCTTCTTAGACAGATTTTCTGATTCCTTTCTTGATCAGACTTTGAGCTTTCATATAGTCAGGGTTCTTTTCATTTCTTTGTCAACTGTCTTACTAAAGCTCTTATTTCCATGGCTTCAAAATCATCTGTACAAATGGTTTTTATGAAATAAGCCATAATTTAACCCTTGAAATTCATAATCTCATAAAATCAAAAGTCCAGGCTTAAATACTCAATGTCAAATGATTGTATCTAGCTTGGGTGTCTTAGTGGAATTAGAAACTTGCCATGTCCCCAGCAGAACTCTTGCTGACCTCTGCTTTCTCTAGTTATTTTCTCCCCTGAATCTTTCCAGTCTGTCAGCAGGATCACCATCCATGCAATTCAAATCAAGCACATAATGTTGTCCTTGACACTTAAACTTTCCTCCTCCAAACCATCAGCAAGTTGCCCTACTCTATTTCTAAATATCTTATCTCAAGTATGTCCATTTATTTTCCTCTCCATTGTTACCACCCTATTCCAAAGTATATATACTTAAAATCTGGACTATTGCAATTACTGGACTATTACAATAACTTTCTAACTAGTTTCCTTACTTCTATATTCATATCCTTTGAATATTCACATAGCAATGGACTAATTCTTTAAAACATAAATTAAATCATGTTATCTCCTGACTTAAAACTCCTTAAGGGTCTCTCATTTCACTTTGAAAAAATTCTAAGCATTTTTATTTTATTCACAATTTTATACACAAATGTATAAAATTTACCTATAAATAAAATATATCACTCCTAGACATTTGTATATACATTAAGTAATCCATTCCACTACTGGTTTTTGGATTTATATTTTTCATAAATGTTTATTTGTTCTGTGCAAAATCAGCAATAAAGCTCAGGAAAGTTACCATGATTGCTATTATATATCAGCTGAATACTATCACATCTGATGCTTTTATATTGAATTTTATAGGCCTTCTTTCCAACTGGGCTGTGACTCATTACTATAATTCACAGAAAAATGAGGAAAAATGTAAATAGGAAATACTAACAATTTCTCTCTACTGCAGAATGGCACAGTGGTGCCATTATTCTAAGAAAACTATTGAATATTAAAGTATTTTTTTTTTGAGAGAGATATTGTTAGAAAATTTTACTGGTGTCACATTCCTGACAAATTACTTAAAGATTCTCTATTATATTGCTGGGCTGAAACATTTTCCTTGAAACACTGAAAGATAATGTTCTGTTACCAATAAAAGGAGGAATATTCAAAAAAGGATAGATAATGAACACTATTAAAATTCTAGAAGGAGACTAAATATGAAATAAATTCAGATGGTTTAATGCTCAACTACCAAAGTAGCACATTGTCTTGTCCTTTTTATAATGGCCATTGGCTTCAGTTTTCTATACAATCTGAAGGAAATCTTAGTGTTTTGCTTACAATTTAATTATCTGAAGTTTAACACATAGTCCTCAGTACTAAATTTTCAAAGAAACTTCATATACATAAAACAAATTGTGAAAAGTTCAAATTTTAAAATATTTAAAGAAAGGAAAATTCTAAAATTTTCTTTGGGGGCTGGGATTTAGTTCAATTGGTAGAGCAATGCACTGCAGTCTCTGAGGTCCCGAGTTCAATTCCCAGCACCGCAAAAATGGGAGAAGGACCTGGCAATCCACTCCCAAGGCAATCCCAAAACAGTCAGCCATTGAAAACCCTATGAGGGTCGCTATGAGTCGGATACCGACTTGATGGCACCTAACAACAACAACAACAACAACAACAACAAAATTTTCTTTACATTTGAAAGCATATCCAAAGTGTACAAACTTGTCTTCTATTGTCATTCTTGATTTTCAGTAGTAAGGAATTTATATTTTTTTCCTGAAGTTAAAAACATTATGCATGAACATAAGAAGAGTTAACAGGAAAATACCTGTTTTAGTGTTAGCTCAGTTAGAGTGCAGCTCTGCACTCTATGAGGCCCTGGGTTCAATCTCTGTTATTGTTATAAGTGTCATCGAGTTGTGTCCAATTTATAGCAACGCTCATAGGGTTTTCAATGGCCGATTGTTTGGGGATTGCTTTGGGAGTGGATTGCCATGCTCTTCTCCTGTTTTTGTGGTGCTGGGGATCAAACTGGGGTCCTCAGAGTGCAGAGCATCGCGCCACCAACTGAGCTAGAGGTTCAGTCTCTATAACCTCATAAAAGGGGAGAAGGGCCTGGCAACCTACTCCTGAAAAAATCCCCCCCTTAATCAGCCATTGGAAACCCTATGAAGAGCAGAGAAGCACTGACATTGTGCCTCATATGGCACAGTGCTAGAGAATGTTTCGTTCTGTTGCACATAGGATCCCTATGAGTTGGACCTGACTTGACAGCTCCAAACAACAAATAGCATATATCACTTAAGACTTTCACTCAACTTGTATGGGTTGCAAGGATGAAACTTTCCAAATTGGGGATGTGGGAAGAAATTCTTAGTGAATAGTTTGCTAGTGTCTTGAAACTAAGCAGCCTTAGTTATGATCATTTAAGAGTGCTTCAGTGTTTATTAAAAGTGGTTTATACCTTTACTTTCTTTCCTTTGTTGAGAAAGACTAAGAGTAAATGTATGTATATCTGTATTTATAAACATTCATGTGGACAAAATGCTTGAGCTCATTAAGTCAAAATTTTAACACAGAAACCAAATCTCATATCCAAAAATAATGTTTCATTTTCCTAAGCATTTGATGGGCAAGTTATTGAGGCATACAAGGAGTATTTGTGTCCATCTGCAAAGGAGAAATTTAGTGTTTACCAGAACATAAATTTGTGAAGATATTGAGTTCAGAAGACTAGGTATGAAAGAACTTCAATACTAAAACAATTGCTGGAATGCCATCACTTTGTTTGATCCACAATTTGTCTAACATACTTTAATAGATGAAGCTAATTTTTGGAGAGATAAGAAGCCTATCTAAGCAAATTAAATAAAAATCACTGAGGAAGGGAATGCAAATAGAAAAGAAGATTGCATAGTATCCATTTTGTTATTATTATCACCAATGTTTTAAAGAACTGGAAAAGAAAATTTATATATATGTACGTGAATATATATATATATATACACACACACACACACATATATATACACATACAAATATATATATGTGTATGTATGTATGTATATGTGTGTATATATCTATATCTATATCTATCTATCTATCTATCTATCTATCTATCTATCTATCTATATCAGTAAACTAGATAAAAATTAGTTCCATACATAGTAAAGTTTGATACATTAGATAGTACCAGGAAGGGAAGGATGAACTAAACATGAGAAGCCCTTCCCTTATAGTCACAAAGTGTCTACATTTACTTGAGGATATTATCTACCCAAAACCCTAGGGAAATACAGCAAATTGTCCAAAGAAACATGGTGTTGAGAGGTTGCTTTACTTGTCTCACCACCATGGTCAGACTCTGAAAGTGAAGAATTTTCTCAAGGTATTTTAAAGATTTTTATTGCTTGACTGTGTTAAATATAGAGATTCTTCCTGACATGCCTTAGGAACTCTCTCCATCCTCTCTTTTTATTAAAGAATGATTCTTATGAAAGAGGTTAAATTATAATTGGGAAAACCCAGTGTACTTATAACAAAGGTAGCCTTAGGATTTGGCCCTCTCAGCTATGGGTGAGGTTCTGGGTTAGAAATAAAATCCAAACTTCAAGGAGTTTACAGTATAGCTCAGGAATTCTCAAATATAAGTATGTTTAAGAAACAAAGTAACAGTCTAAAAATGTAGCTTTAGAGCCACATCTTAGAGATTCAGGATCTAGGTATATGCATTTTTTAATACACACCTACCCTCCTATTCCATTACATTCACATTAAATGTTTTGATACAGGAACTCCGCTGAAGAAGATACAGTTGGGTCGGTGAAATGGAATTTTATTCAAAAAAATCACTGATAAGCCTTAAGATTTTATAGTCAGGCAGCCCTGAGGAAACTTGCTGTGAATTCAGTTTCGCTTTATTGCACTTCATTTCCCTCCTCTCCCAATTGTTGCATAGTAAGGCTTGAATTTTGTATTTTATTGCTGTGCTTTAAGAGCAGATTCTCTTTCTTCCTATACCAACAAATTTCTACAAGAAAACTGTGAGAAATCACTTTCAATTTTTCTTCAGCCCAAGCGATATAAATAGGCTTTACCCAAATGGTGTTCTAATCTTAGGTGTTACCTCCCCAGTATCTTTTGATCTCCTGCTAACCATAACTTGTGATAAAAATCTAGCAAGTCAAATTAGCCAGTCAGAGTTGCTGGAGTAAGAAGACAAATCATGCCATCTTTTTGGTTGTTTGTTTCTCCTATGTTGACATTCAGTTTTGCAGAGTCAAAGGGTTCTTAGGTTTTGGATTTGAATGCCTATAAGTGCTGAAATTGTGGTTTAGTTCAGTTGGTAGTGTTTGCTCTGTGTGCTCTGAGGCCCTGGTTTCAATCTCTAACACTTCAAACACGAGAGAAGGACCTGGCAGCCCATTTACAAAACAATCAGCCATTGAAAACCCTATGAATAGCAGAGAAGCACTGATGATAGTGCTAGGAATGGCACAATGTTGGGTAGTATGCCATCCTGTTGTACATAGTGTCACAATGAGTTGGACTCCACTCAACAGCACCTAACAGCAACAATAACAAGTGCTGACATTGTTGGCAAGTACATGAGGGATTACAATGTTGTGGAACTGTTTGGAAATAGTGTAGTTGGCAGAGTGAATGAGGTATTGAGACCTTGATCCTCTTTATGAAGAAGTATCAATACACCCATCTTCTTGGGGATCCAGCATTTGTAGAACATTCTCTTTATGAAGCATCTGCAATGAGAACATCTTCCTGGGATTGAAGATGCCTAGGTGCTCCACAGTTGACTTGAACTAATGAGGCTTCAGAGAGAATTTATTTTGGGGTCCAGTAAAGATGGACAAAGCACTCCAGTATATATGTTGTTGTTATTGTTATGTGCCATCGAGTTGGTGTCTGACTCATAACAATCCTATGTACAACAGGCGAAAACAGTATCGTTAGTGCTTCTCTATTCACAGGATTGTCAACGTCTGATTGTCTCCTAGGAGTGTGTTGCTGGGTCCTTCTCCCAAGTCTACAGCCCTTTGTGTTCCCAGGTGGTCTGTCATCCAAATACTAACCAAGCCCCTCCCTGCTTAGCTTCTAAGATCTTAAGGGATTGGACTCCATAGTGGTATCGCTGCAGGAATATTAGGCAATAACATATGAAGTTCTAGGTTAGAGCTAATACATATATTAAAACAAAAAGTAAATATCAAAAAGGAAATATCTTCATGTTGTATCACCCAAGGTCATTTTGAATACCAACACTGGTATATATCCCTCATTTTGGAAGACATAGTCTTGTTTTGTGTGCTGTTGTCTTGAGTTTATTAGACTAGAAATCCCTAGAGAATTATATTTTGCTTTGCTTCATTTCCTCTGTCTTCAGAGTGATCATTATAGTGCGAATTTAGCCAATACCACATGCAGAAAGAGGCATGAATTAAATATCACTCTATCAAGGAAGAATCATTGTATTCAATTATGATTAGAATAAGTTTTTTAAAATTATTAAATCTGAGAAATCTGTAATTATGATTTTCCTTTACTCTGATCTTGACTAGCTCAGGCACTTACAGAATTCCATTTGAGAAGGAAATTTCCAAAATTCACTCACTCTAATGTTACATTTTATATTATTATTCTTTGACTAATTATTACTGCCTTCAATAAGATAAAGTGATTTCATTTCAACGCTTATATATTTCAAATTACAAAGTTTATTTTAAAAGTGCCTTTCTACTAATATGAAAGAGCAAAAATAAAGCTGATACATGCACTTAGATATATCACTACAGATTTTATAAAAGGTGGCAAGAGAATAAGCACAAAAGGCTAATTGAATACCTCTCAGGAACTCCTTTTTTTTCTGCTCAAGACGTCCCCACTTATTCATTAAATGAAGAATGCCTTTGAGTTTTCTAAAGAGGCATGCTGTCTTTTTTTTTTTTTTTGCTTATTGAAGTAGAGTCATAGTACTTCAATAACCATGTTACAGAAGAGTTATGCTCTGAAGACTTAATAATTGCTGAATTTTCAACTCTTGCTAGGTTTAAATGACATTCTCTTAATCCTGAAATATTTAACTCTGAATTTCAGTTTGAAGTAGTATTTGAATATATAGTCTCTGTCGTCATACAGAAATCTGTGTGCAACTCCCCCAAAACAAAATCCCTGTGACGCTTTCAAATGAGGTTATGTCATTCTCCAAGGGCAGATCCTATCAATTCTGCTGATACCAGAGATTTGGATTGCTCAGTGGACAACTTCTGTAACATCTTTATTACTTTACAGCCTAGAATCAAGGGAAACTAATGTATAACCACATTTCCAAATTTTAGAGAGCTACAAAAGTCTCCAGTAAATATTAATAAATACTCAGATACTTTTCATTCTCTAAGCAAAGCTGTGTTTTGCTCATTGCAGCCTAAGAAATGTCTGTAGGTTAATTCAACATCTTCAAGTCCTTCAGAAGAAGGTAATAAACATATTCTCTAAAATGTTTTAGTGGCAAAGTTATCATTATCAGATATTTATTGAGCCAATTATTTTTAGCAGTATTTGGGGTATTTGGGCAATGTCATACCTCATTAATTGTTTAGAATTTATAATTCAAGTTACTTTGAAATTATTTGTTACTCTGAATAAATAATTTGATAAAGATATTAATGTAAGGGGTTCTAGTTAAAATGGCAGACTAGCAGCAGCCTCTATGAGACTCAGGGAAAGATAAAAGCAGATAGAAAAGAACAGTCTTTATCCTATACAAAGAACAATAGGGATATCATAGTAAAAACAGGAAATGTTGGGAATGACTCAAGATGCACAGAACTGAAGTCCCATGCACTAATAAGGAGCAAAGGAGATAAGGCTTAGCATTGCCATGCAGGGCCTGGCAGGGTAACTGAAACCCTGCTCCAGAGGTAAATCAGACAACCCTCCATCTGATGAATAATCTGGTGACAAACAAAGATAAATTGCTGAATAGGGAACCTGAGAATGCATCACCACTGCACCTGGGGCTGAGACAGAATTGCAAAACAACTGTGAGCCTGTGGAAAAATCTGCAGCCTCTCTTGCCTGCTCAAATAGTGACAGAGCAGAAAGCCTCACCTTGTCAGATTCCCAGCCCAAGCCAAGAGTCCCAGTGACTAGCATTAAGCCATGAAGGTCCACAGCCCCCATATACACCTCCCTGACTAGAGACAGATGCACAGGGCAACTATGGGTCAGTAGGAAAATTAAAAACAGCTACCCACACTCTCTAAACCCACGACAGTGGAGACCCTTTTTTGAGCAGACTTCCAGGCAAAACCCAATGTCCCAGTAAGCTAACAAAGGCTGGCTGTTCTGTGGCTTTATCCACAGCAACATTTGAGACAGTGAAACAAGCCAGCTGTGAGGTAATGGTAGAACCCAAAAAGCAGTATTTGGGGCCTGCCAAACTAGAAGTGGAGCAGAGACCCCCTTCCTGAGCAGGCATATAAGCCATGCCCAAGAGCCACAAATGGAGCAAAAGGTTCTGTGTGACAGTAATCTCCACCCACAAGGCCAGGCTGTGATGCAGACAGACAAGGCAGTGGTGGATCAGCAGGGAAACCCACAGTAGGCTCCTAGGCCATCTCATGGTCATGCAGGGGGACCAAGGAGACCCGCTCAGTCTTCAGGAACTGGACTTTGGCTGCCACCAGCAGCATACATGAGAACAGTGGGAGTATTGACAAAATAGGACAGTGCCTCTGCCGGCTGTAATCCCAAGCCTCCACAGCAGGTGCTGTGAATTGTATTGGAAACCATTCAGCAGGAAGGTGAGACATCTGGTTGGAAGGTGTGATAATTCCTAAATAAGCCTGGTCTGAAAGACATCCAGAAGAGATTAGCCTAGCACCTACAGCAGCTATGAGATTAGCCCTAAGAAAGCCAGGAATGGTGTGTTTGTGCCAGCAAAGGAAAGGCCCCCACCTTTGTGACACTGATCTTAACAGGGGTATCCTGGGCTACTACAAATTCCATCAGAAGGCAGCTGGCAGGTAGGTAGGACTTCCTGCAAAGACTACTGCCAAAAGATTCTTAAACACTTGTTGTTATTGTTGGGTGCCTTAGAGTTGAGTCCGACTCATAGCAATCCTCATAGGGTTTTCAATGGCTGACTTTTTCGGGATTGCCTTGGGAGTGGGTTGCCACATCCTTCTCCCAGTCTGCGGAGCTGGGAATCGAACTCGGGACCTCAGAGACTGCAGAGCAGCGCTCTACCAACTGAGCTAAATCCCTGCCCTCTTAAACACTTAGAAGGTAGTATATAGTGTATGCATTTGTTTTTTGTTTTGTTTTGATTTGTTTGTTATTGCTATTGTTTTTCTTTTTTGTATGGAGATGGTTTGTTTGCTTTGTATTTGTTTTTATCTGTAGTCTGTTCTTCATTTTGGATATTTTTGGTTGTTTTATTGTCCCTGTTGTTTTCCTTCTCTTCTTCCTTTCAAAATTTATCCCCCTTAGTAATTTTCACTTATATAATTCTCAAATATTTTCTCCATTTAGATTATCTTTAGTTATTTCATACCAACAAGTTCAATATATTTGAAATCTAATGGTTGAAAAAAAAGGAGGGAGGAAAAGAGAGAAAAGTGAACCTACAAGCTTATTTTGGTATTACTTCTTATAATCTGTGTATAACCTTAACTACATCTTTATACAGTATATAAACAGATTTATTTTTGCCTATTCTTCTTTTTTACTATCAAACAATCTCCTATGTCACTCCTCTTCTTATTCCTAACTCAGCTCTCTCTTTTCCCATCTCTTGTCTTGACTTCCAACCCTCTATTGATATATTTCTAGAATCAATATCTATTTCCTAAACTTACTCATTACTATCCCTACAAACTTCTTTCTGTAGGCAATTCACTTATGGAACACCTGGCCCCAAGTTAGGATAAATGATACTTTAGTCAAAATTATTATGATAGCATTAGATTATTTCATACACTCTGAGTGCAACCAGAGAACAATATCTCAAAAGAAGGCTCTTCACCAAAAAATATCCCTGAATAAGCAAGAAAGAGATAACCATACAAATTAATGTCCCCAATCCAACCTAGAACTCATAAGAAATGTAAAAGAGCAAGACAAATAGAATTCCTCTAACTTTTCAACAATGATACTGAAATGCCTGAAATGCCAGACAATTTAAAAGTCTACTTATAAAAATGATAAGGGACTTCAAAGAAAACACAACTTAGCAGGTGAGTGCAACTGAGATACTTGACAAAAAATATCCAACTTAGAGGAAACATTCTGCAAAGAAATATAGATCTTGAAAAAAGATCAGACAGAAATGCTGGAATTGAAAAACCAGTCAATCAAATGAAAATGGAAGCCAAAAACAATACCAATAGACTGGATAAGGCAGAGGATAGGATGTCAGGGAATGAAGATAAGGTTGAACAGCATATCTCCTCACATATTAAACAGGAGAAAAAAGGGAAAATGTGACCAAAATTTTCAGAAGCTGTTTAACAAAATGAAGTGACATAACCTAAGAATACACTGTGGGTACAAGAAGGACCTGGAACTGAAACTAGAGGCATATAAAACCTATTCAATAAAATAATAGCTGAAAAGTTACCAAACCTAGGGGAAGAAATATATATTCAAACAAAGAGGCATCCAGAACTCCCAATAGATTAGACAAGAACATCTTACCACATTATAGTGGGAATGTCAAAACTACAAACCAAAGAAAGTATTTTAAAGGATGAAAGGGGAAAATGTCACCTCATCCACAAAGGCAAGCCCATCAGAATAACATCCATCCAGTCAAAAGTAACCCTAAAAGCAAGGAAAGCTTAAATTGATATATTTCAAGTTCAGAAAGCAAATAATTGCCAACCAAGAATTCTATACCCAGCAAAACTACCCTTTAAAACACATGGAGAAATAAAGATGTTCCAAGATTATTATAAATGTAAGCAATTCATGACCACAAAACTAGTTTTGCAGGAAATGCCTAAGGGAACTCTATATACAGAAAAAGAACGACAAAGCCAAATGCAAAAGCACAGGAATGAATAAAACCCACAAGTAGACCACATGAACAAATCAAAGCTAATAAGGAAGTAAGGATATCCAAATTAATAAACCATCAAAACCCTAATATGAGCAGGGGACAATATAAAGTACAAGCAACACCCAAACCCAACACAGTAACAACCAAAAAAAGCATACAATACACCAAACTCCTCTCAATAATTATGCAAAATGTAAATTGTCTTATCACTTAAAAGACACCAATTGGCCAATTGGATCAAAAAACTATAACCTTCTGTATGTGGTATTCACAGAATCCATCTCTTCCACAAGGAAAGACATAGATTGAAAATAAAAGAAATAAAAGGTTGGAAAATGATATATCAAGTATGTGATGTGGAAGGCAACAAAAAGACAAACAATCCCCAAATTAATCAAAATGGATAAGAAAGGCTACCACATCTTAAGAAAGGGAATAATCAATCTAGAAGGCATAACAACATTTATGCACCAAACATGAGTGCACCTAACTTCATAAAATATTACTGGCCATAAAGGGACATATAGGTCCAGACACAATAGTAATGGGAGACCTCACTATCCCATTTTCTTCAATAGATAGGTCATCAAAGCAAAAACTCAACAAAGAAACTATGGTCTTAATACCACAGGTGAACTGGACTTTACAGATATCTACAAAATATTCCATTCAACAAATGCAGAATATACATTCTTTCCAGTACTACCTAATACTTTTTCTAAAGTAGAACACATTGTAGTTTACAAAACTGGTCTCAATATATTCAAAGAATTGAAATCATTCCTTGTACCTTACCAGATCACAATGGAATAAAACTGGAAATCATTAACAAGGAAAACTACAGGAATGTTACAAATATATGGTGATTAAATAACACACTCTTGAACAATCAATGGGTCATTGAAGAAATTAGAAAGGAAATGAAAAACTTCCTACAATCAAATGGTAATGAAAATACAACATATCAAAAATCTTAGGGAGATAACAAAGGCTGTTCTATGAGGGAAATTCATAGCTATGAGTGACTACATCCGAAAGTTAGAGAAGATCTATATAAACACTTTAATGGTCTACATTAAAGCATTAGAAAAAAAAACAACCACAACTAACCAACCCCAAAACTAGCATACAAAGAAAAATACCTAAGATCTGAGGAAAAATTAGTAAAATACATACTAAAAGAACAATTCAGAAAATTAATGAAAGCAAGAGGTGGTTCCTTCAAAAAATAAACAAGGTTGACAAACTCTTAGCCAAACTAACCAAAGAGAGAGAAGACTCAAATTAATAAAATAATAGGTGAAAAAGGGGTCATAACAACAGATATTAATGAAATACCAAAGATCATTGGAGACTACTTTGAGAACTTGTACATACCTAAAAAATGAAAATACAGAAGAAATGGATAAATTTCTTAATACTTATGACCTACCAAAATTAAATCCAGAAAATATAAATAAGTTAAATAGACTTATAATTAGCAATGTAATTGAAGCAGTAATAAAGAAACTTCAAACAAAGAGAAGCCAGGTCCTGATGGGTTTACAACCAAATTCTATCAAACATTTAGAGAAGAATTACTACCTACCCTCATGAAATTATTCCATAAAATAGAGAAAGTATACTTCCCAAATCATTCTACACAGCCAGTATCATCCTGATATGAAAACTGGAGAAGGACATGACAAAAAAAGAAAACTATAGACTAATTTCCCCAAAGAACACTGATGCAAAACTCCTTAACAAAACTGTTGCAAACTGAATCACTAATATATAAAAAAGATTCTACACTGTGGCCAGGTGGGGTTCATTCCTCAGATGCAAGGCTGATTCAACATATGCAAGTCAATTAATATGATTCAACATATCAACAGACTCCAGCACAAAAATCACATGATAATCTCAATAGATGCAAAGCTTTTGACAAAGTTCAAAATCCCTTAATGATAAAAGTCCTGAAGAAACTGGGAATAGAAGGAATATACCTCGACATCATAAAAGGCCATATATGAAAAACCTATAGCCAACATTATATTAAATGGGGGAAAATTAAAAACATTCCCTCTAAGATCAGGAACAAGATAAGGATATACACTCTCTCCTCTCTTATTCAATATAGTGATTGAAGTCTTAACCAGAGTAATCAGACAGGAGAAAGAAATAAAAGGGAAACAAGTAGCAAAGGAAGAGGTTAAATTATCCCTATTTTCAGATGGTATTATCCTATACATAAAGGACCCTAAAAACACCACTTGGAATCTCTTAGAGCTAATTATGCCCTTCAGCAAAGTGGCAGGATACAAAATTAACACTCAAAATTCAGTAGCATTTCTATATAGCAATAACAAATAGGAAGAGAAAGAAATCAAAACACCACTCCCATTCACAATAGCCCATCAAAAAGTTAAATATCTAGGAAGTACTCTAATCAAAGACCCTAAAGACCTCTACAGTGCAATCCCAATGATATAATTCACAGAAATACAAAAATGTCCTACAATTCATATGGAAGCAGAAAAGACCTGTATAAACAAAACAATCCTAAGCAACAAAAGCAGCACAGAAAGCACCACAATACCTGACTTCAAACTATACTACAGTATCATAGTAGCAAAAACAGCTTGGTACTGGCAAAAAAACAGACTGAAAGATCAATCGGAATAAAAGACCAAGATACACACCCTTGTAGCTACAGCCACCTAATCTATAACACAGAAGCCAAAGGCTTACATTGGAGGAAAGCAGAAGAGATAGCCTTTTCAAGAAATGGTGTTGGGAAAACTGGATAACCATATCTAGAAGGATAAAAGTAGACTCATATCTCTCAACCTATAAGAAAATCAATTCAAAATGGATTAGAGATCTCAACATAAATCTAGTAACTTTGAAACCACTAGAAACAAATATGGGCTGGGATTTGGCTCAGTGGGTAGAGCGCTGTGCTGCAATCTCTGAGGTCCCGAGTTCAATTCCCAGCACCGCAAAAATGGGAGAAGGGCCTGGCAATCCACTCCCAAGGCAATCCTGAAACAATCAGCCATTGAAAAACCCTGTGAGGGTCGCTGTGAGTTGGATACCGACTCGACGGCACCTAACAACAACAACAAGAAACAAATGTGGGGAACAGACTCCAAAACATGGGCATAGGCAATCACTTTCTTAACAAGACTCCAATAGCTCAGGAAGCTGTATTACCAAGAATCGATAAATGTGACTACAAAAAATTAAAAAGATTTTGCACAGCAAAGTCAACAACAGAGTGAAGGGAGGGCCCACATAATGGGAGAAAATTTTGGTATCCCACTCATCTGATAGAGGATTAATGTTGTTGTTGTTAGGTGCCCTCGAGTCGGTATCCGACTCATAGCGACCCTCTGTACAACAGGGGAAACACTATTGTCAGTGCTTCTCTGCTGTGCATAGGGTTTTCAATGGCAGATTGATTTTTGGGAGGGGGTTGCCACATCCTTCTCCCAAGCCTACAGCTTCTGGTGTTCCCAGGCGGTATCCCATCCAGGTACTAACCAGGCCTGACCCTGCTTAGCTTCCGAGATCTGACGGGATCGGATGCCACAGGGCTACCGCTGCAGGCAGAGGATTAATAGCTAGGATATAAAAATAACTCAAAAAATTAAACATCATAGTAACAATCCAATAAATAACTGGGCAATGGAGCTGAAAAGACAGACTTCAAAAGAAGAAATACAAATGGGCAACAAACACATGAAAAAATGTTCACTAACCCTAGCCATCAGGAAAGGCAAATCAAAGCTACACTGATATTCCATCTCATCCCGGTTAGAATGGTTACTAGCATCAACAAATCACACAACAACAAATGCTGGCAAGGATGTCGAGAAAAAGGAATGCTTTTAAACAGTTGGTGGGGCTACAAATTAGTGCAGCCATTATGGAAATCAGCTTTGTATGTTCCTCAGAAAACTAAAGCTAGAACTATCATATGATCCAGATATACTACTTCTTGGAATATAGTCAAAGAAAGAAAGATGTCATCATCCAATAGGGACATTTGCACTTCTTTGTTTATTACAGCACTCCTCACAACTGCAAGGATATAAAATCAGCCCAGATATCCATCAACAGATGATTCCATTAAAAAATGTGGCATATATAGACATGAAACTATTCAGTAAAGAATGAAATTATCTCATTTACAGCAAACTGGATGAAACTGAAGATCATCATTTTAAATGAAATAACTTATACTCAAAGAGAGAAATACCACATTCTCTCTCACATCTGGGACTAATTCTACACTAAAGAAAAAAACATATATGTATATGTACAAATGTGTGTATATTTGTATGCATATATGTGTATATGTACATGTATATATGTGTTTGTGTATGTATGCATATATGTGTGTGTGTGTGTGTTTGTGTGTATCCCTCTATATATGGGGCTGGGTTTTGGTTCAGTTGGCGGAGTGCTTCTCTGAACTTTCTGAGGCCCTTAGTTCAATGCCCAGCATCACAAAAAATAGACGACATTGTAATTCCCTCCCCAAACAATCTTGAAACAATTGTTGTTGTTGTTAGGTGCCTTCGAGTCGGTATCCGACTCATAGCGACCCTCATAGGGTTTTCAATGGCTGACTGTTTCGGGATTGCCTTGGGAGTGGATTGCCAGGCCCTTCTCCCATTTTTGTGGTGCTGGGAATTGAACTCAGGACCTCAGAGACTGCAGCACAGTGCTCTACCCACTGAGCTAAATCCCAGCCCCTTGAAACAATTAGCCAGTGAAAATCCTGTGAGGGTTGCTATGAGTCGGACCAGACTGGACGTCATCTAACAGCAACAACAATGTATGTACAAACAAATGGACACATCTAAGATTGGAAAATACAAGGAGACTCAATCCAATGAGGGAGGGGACAGACGGGCATGTGGGCAGTGGGAAAGGTGGGAGGGGGAGGGGTACAACGTAGTACGGGAAAGAGAGAGAACAGGTGCAAAATACAGTTTGTAACTCTATGAAAATCCCATAACGAATCCCACCATACTATATGCAATTTAAAAAATTAGCATACTTGAAAAATTATTAAGGTGAACAAAGGGCAAAAGAGGTTTCATTCAAGTTTTAAAAGTGAAATCTGCAATAATTTTAAACACTTTTAAAACATTTTATATGTCCACTTTATTCACTAACTAAATTTCTGTCATTTAATCCGAGCTAATGCCTGTTTTTCAAAGCCAAAAAAGGCATTTACTTAAAATGTTATAGGCTTGATATTTTCTGACCTTCTTTTTTAGCTACTGAGTAGGCTGTGGTTTTGCCCACTATCATAATAAAAATAAATGTTTGCAAATTGCAGCCTAGTCAGTGATGAAGGAATGAAAAATTATATTTAGACTTAACAGTTCAGGTTAATCACCTCATGATGGGGTTTATATTGAGCAGATAATCAGTGCTAACATTCCATTCCATCTCAAAATTACTGAAGTCTGGGCAGTATTATGAAATAAGATTAATATGTCAGTGTATTTTCTGTAGTTTGTACACATCTTCACAAATCAGATAATATTCAGAATTTTTATTCTGAACTTTACAAAATTAATTAGGAACCAGTCCATGAAAGAGGTATCCTATTTGTTGGAAGAGTTCAGAATTTGATCCATCACACCTAAATTCCTGATATGTCACTGTAAATTGATGTGTCCATTAAATACTTGGTCAGTGGACAAATTTTCCCTGAAGGGTCCAAGACTATCCTGTGAGCATCCAAATTATAATTTCATCATATTGTCACTACAAATTTCTTTGGAAAATTTAATTTAAAAATCAATTGATAGGAAGTATCTTTAAAAAAAGTAGATGGTAGAGATGTTTTAGTTTTCTTTCCAAATAAAGGATTTCAGGATATTTGTTTAGTATGATTATAATATGACACTAGGATAAATAAAGTTTAAATTCTGGGAGAGGAAAAGGAGATTTAAGAATGTCTAATATTTAAATTCTGAATGAGGAGGATAAGAATTAGTTGAATCTTTAATAGTGAAAGAAATCTTCCAGAGTAAGTATTCCAGTGTATTGCCATAAAAATCTTGGGGCACATTATTAAAGATCAATTGACAGCAATGTTTGATGCACATTATTTTGAAAAGTTTGACCTGGGATTATTCACACAAAGAGAGTTTGGTTAGAATATTTTGCCTATAAAATTGACCTAAATACAGATTTATTCCAATTGTTGTTCTAGAAAACAAAAACAATTAATGTCCTTAATGTCTTCTTTCTTGACTTTAGAACATTTGAGTAATTAACATGGCTCAAAATTAAATATAAACCTTGCCTTATATGAAGTTAAATGTAAAATGAAGAAAAATTCAACTAACGTAGATGAAGAAATCATTCTGGTGATTAGTGAGTTTAATGCTGCAATGGAAACAAATCAGAATATAAAAATTCAAAACAAGGTCTACAGCTTAGAAATGAAACTGACCTTTTCTGCATTCAGAATGAATTTCAATTATGCTTAGAAACCTAGCTTGTCAATTGCATTTTCCTTGCTTTCCAAAGCCACATTTTATTTGCAATAACCAAATTAGGATATGGATAATGCCTATTCAAATGTGTGTATGATGTCTTTCTTAGAAAAAATAAGAGACCTAAACACATCGACTATTTAGAATACTCTTTGGATGTCTCCATTCTCTCTGTTAACAGAGGAAGCTAAAAACAGCTGTTGGATATTTTGTGTTTGGAAGGTAATGTTGTTAAATTGTCTTCATATATAACATTCAAATCATTTTCTCTTTGCTATTATTCTTTGCCAAACAACTAATTTAGGAAACCAAAGATTAAAATAAAGAATATTTCATTCAAAAAGGAAAAAAATATTATCAGCTTACCTGGGCAAAGCCTTCATAAATTGCTCAGCTCTGAAGAAAACATGGATAAAATGCAAATATGTATTTTGGAAGGCAAGAAAATGAAATAAGGATGAGTACCTTGTCTTGTTCTACTTCAGATTTATCTGGGTTCTCTAAATCCAAAATCTGATTAGCATATGTAAGCTTATGCAGTGTCAGGAATGGTTTACCATCCTCTAATCAGTCTGTTATTATCTGCCTTAATCATTCCTAAATAGTTTGCTTATTTTAAAATATATTTTTAGTGAACAATGATGTCCTGTGTGCTTTTTTGGCTTAGAAGCTCTGATAGGGTTTATATGAAACATAGGCACGATATTCACATGGTGCAGATGAAATGAAAGGGGGGGAGGGAGGAAGAGAGAGAGAGGGGAAGAGAGAGGGAAGAAGAGAAGGGGAAGGAAGGAAGTTTTGGAGAGTATGGAGGAGAGGGAAATAGTAAGATTTAAGAATCAGAAGTAAAAGAGAGGATTTACAGATTGGCTGTGCGGTACAACAGTTGTTGTTGTTGTTGTTAGGAGCCTTCGAGTTGGTATCCGACTCATAGCGACCCTCATAGGGTTTTCAATGGCTGTTTCAGGATTGCCTTGGGAGTGGATTGCCAGGCCCTTCTCCCATAAAATAGCCAGAACGCTTGTTGTTGTTAGGTGCCATCGAGTCATGTCCAACTCATAGTGACCCTCATAGGGTTTTCAATGGCTGTTTCGGGATTGCCTTGGGAGTGGGTTGCCGTGTCCTTCTCCCATTTTGCGGTGCCGGGAATCAAACTCTGGGCCTCAGAACCTGCAGAGCAGCGCTCTACCAACTGAGCTAAATCCCAGGTCGCGGTACAACAGCGGGTGTGATAAAGTAGACAAGTTAAAGATAATAATGCCCAAACTCCCATGTTTGGCAAGACTATTGATACAGGGATATAGAAGTATGAACATATTTAGAAGAGATGATTTCAAGATATATAGTGTTTAGGAAGGGGCTGGAGTTTAGCTCAGTGGGTAGAGTTTGTTCTATGTGCTCTGAAAGCCTGGCTTTCATCCTCAGCATGGCAAAAAAGGGAGAGGGATCTTGCATTCCACTCCTGAAACAATCAGCCACTGAAAACCATATGAATAGCAGAGAGGCACTGATATAGTGCTGAGCATGGGACAGTGTTAGAGAGTGTTTAGTTCTGTTGTACACAAGGTCACTACGAGTCCGACTTGGCAGCATTTACCAACAAAAAGTATTTAGGAGGCTCAGGAACACTCAAGCAGATGTAGCTGATGAACGGTTGGAAACAGAAATCTGGGAACCAAGTAAGTAGTGAAAATCTAGTAGAAATATGCAGAATAACAATAGTCAATGACCCAATCTGAAAAATGACCAGAATTTAAGGGATTGAAAGAGGAAACTGATACTGAGGGAGCTTTATAATCTATGTAGTGTTCATAAGAAACCTCTTTATGATAGATAACTCTGTCAGTGAAAAATGAAAGGATTTGAATGGAAATATTTGCTTTCAAGCTTCAGTTCTCCTACTGATAAACAAGGTACCTTGGGAAAGGTCCTCTTAGACAATGGTAAATTAGGGATAATATCAATAAGCATTTCATAGGGTTAAGCATAAAATGAAATACTTACGTAATGCTGTTTATCTAAAGTTCTATATAAATCCTATGAGAATAAGCTAATCAGAGAGTTGTTTCCTTGTTGGTGTTAGGGTGCCATCCAGTCAGTGTATGACTCACAACGACCCCACGTACAACAGGCAAAACAGTATTGTTAGTGCTTCTCTGTTATTCATAGGGTTTTCAATGTCTAATTGCTTTTTGGGAGTGAGATGCCAGGTCCATCTCCCAAGCCTACAGCACCTGGTGTTCCCAGGTGGTCTCCCATCCAAGTACAAAGCAAGTACTAACCAGGCCCCACCCTGCTTAGCTTCTGAGATCTGACAGGACTGGATGGCACAGTGGTTGTTTGCTTAGGAGCTTATAAATAGGGACCTATAAGTAATTCTTAGAAATACACTGGAAATAATAGTCAAAAATGACTTTTATGAAGTCTAGAAGACTAAATTTGAAGATGTACATTTTACTAGTATTGATGTTAGATATAGTGAACAAGGAGAATGCACATACTGCTTTCACTGTAACACTACACACTATTTGTGTGATACATTTACCATCATAATGAAATAAAAATGTGTTTTTTATTAATGAGGATGTTTGAAATGGCTGGGAACTAAAGAAAGATTGGAATGGTAATCCTAGTAATTTGTACAAAATAAATTAGGAGTCTTTTTTGGAAATAATGATTATGATATACTACCACGACCATGAAAATGTTGAGGTCCCCACAGACACATGCATTTTTCACCTGTCATCTCACAAAACACGGAATTTCTACTGGCTTCCCATTTATGAACATACTCCCACTGAAGCTCTTCTATGATGCAGAGGGGATGGTGGTCAGGACCATCAGAACATCTTAGGTTTCAATTTGCACACATCATTGGGACAACTTTCCTTTGGAATTCCAAGTTTTCCAAACTATTTGGTATTAGAGCATTTAAACTTGTTCACAAACACATGTAAATCTAGCAAAGAAGCAGTAAAGCTCTTCAATAAGTGGCATTCAAAATCACTTTACTTCCACTGATAGAAATGACTTCAGTTCACTGCCACCTGAGAACAGCAATAAAGATTTATAAGGTACTCTGCTAAGGTGCTCAGAACATTACACTGATCCAATAGATTACAATATCAGAGTTGAAATAGGCAGGATAAAAGGTAAACAAAAATAAACTTCAGACCAACTCACTGTCAATTCACTCTGTTCTAAAATAGGTAAAAGTATCATATTGACTTCTATTCCAGGGTGGGGCTTCCTCATTAAAAACAAAAGCCACCTCACTTATTAATTAGAAGAATATTCTTAACCCATTAGGGGTGAGACAAACAGTTGGTCTACTGCAGTTCCCTTGAACCCAAGAGTGGAAAGCCAGGAAATTGTTTTCATTCCTTATGCTTCTAGATAGAAAATAAAATATCTGCCAGGTGTGGTGGTATACACCTATAATCCCATTGATTTTGGAGGTGGAGGCAGGAGGATTGCAAGTTCAAGAAGGTTGGAAGCAGTCTTTGTAACTTATGGAGACTCTATCTCAAAAATAAAAAATTAAAAAATGGATTAGGGGT
The DNA here is from genome assembly GCA_007922755.1 of Pedetes capensis. NCBI lineage: Eukaryota > Metazoa > Chordata > Mammalia > Rodentia > Pedetidae > Pedetes > Pedetes capensis. The sequence goes on along the minus strand of VMDO01025098.1, from coordinate 1,378 downwards.
GCAGCTTGGTGGTAGAATGCTCATAAAAAGCATGCACAATGCCTGCCCTGGGTTCAACTGCTTAGTATTGTGCGTGCGCGCACACATACACACACACACACACACACACACACACACACACACACTGTTAGCTCAGTTAACACATCTAAATGCTTACTCTATAGTTGAAAAAAACTTTTTGCAAATAAGAATTTAGGCTGCTGATTAAATATCTTCCCATGATACCTTTACTACTTGAATGACCTTCCTTCTGACCATTTCTACGTCAAGCAAGGAAACTGAGTTATTTAAAAATTTACTGTATATGATAATAATGTGTACTCTCTCTTTAAGAACCTATTTTGACTTTTACCCTGTATCCTGGGAAGGAAGAGAACAAAGGGCAGTGTAGAAAAAAGACTGCTTTCACAATTTATTTTCCAAAGCAATTCTTTTCCAGTTACCTCCTATTTGATGATTCTTTTTTTGAAGATGTAGGCATTTGGTAACATTACTATCCCTGTTTCCTCAAAATACAGCTCATCTCTCATCTGCAACTACAGCATCAAATTTAGACTTCCTGCTTTCATCTCATGGTCTCATTCTTTGTTGTTCCATTCTATTCTGCCTTCACCCAAATTTCTAATTGGATCTTTGACAGAGTGACTCATTTTTCCAAATCAATGAAATATGAAGGCTTTTAATTCTTCACAAACAGTAACCAGTGAAAATTTCGAAAGGCAAAGATTGGCAATGTTAAACAAGTAATTAACATACAAATTACGTTAGATATATAACTTTAAACCTGAAGATTAAAAATTATCCACAAATATGTGTATCTAAGTCTCTGTGTACATCTATTTTACTCCAAACTACAAAATTTAATATTCACATATATGCATGCATATATATATATATATATATATATATATATATATACATGTTTTTTTTCAGTGCTGGGGATCAAGCCCAGGGCCCTGAGTATATTAGCAAGTGCACTACCACTGCACCACATCCCAAAACCAAAAAGTCAAATCAAAATTTTAAGACTTCCAAACAGGGAAACTTTTAAAATGGCTTTTGTGTCTTTCTTTTATACACATCATTAATTCTAAGCAGACGATAATGACTGAATTTTCTTTTGGATCGTCTATTAGTCACAAGAAGTTTATCAAAATGTATTAAAAAATACACAACACACAAAACAGAAAATAAATATTTTAATGTATTATTACATTGACTTCTATTAGAATACATTCATGGCACTTACACAGCTACAAAATTTTTTTGAATTGACTGTTCCTTCTATTTACATGTAGCTATTCACCTCTCAGAGGTTAGCAATTTAGGAATAATTATTAAAACAATGATTTTTTTAGATACTGATTTTCTCTAAGTA
>VMDO01025097.1:0-28718 GCA_007922755.1 Pedetes capensis | reverse complement strand
ACCTTTTCATTGCAAATACATTTTTTCAACATCATAAACGGAGACTATACACATGGACTTCACCAGATGGAACATACAGGAATCAAATTGACTACATATGTGGAAAGAGACGATGGAAAAGCTCTGTACAAAATGTCAAAACAAGACCAGGTGCTGACTGTGGATCAGACCATCAACTTCTCATACGCAAGTTCAAACTGAAGCTAAAGAAAATGAGAACAAGTATACGAGAGCCACGGTATGACCTTGAGTATATCCCACCTGAGTTCAGAGACCACCTCAAAAATAGGTTTAATGCATTAGACACAAATGATAGGAGACCAGAAGAGTTGTGGCATGAAATAAAAAATATCATTCAAGAAGGAAGCAAAAAGTTCTTAAAAAGACAAGGAAAAAAGAAAAGAGCAAATTACACATGTCAAAAGAGACAATAGAACTTGCCCCTGAATGTTGAACAGCTAAAGTAAAAGGAAGACATGATGAAGTTAAGGAACTAAATGGAAGATTTCAGAAGGCAGCTCGAGAAGACAAAAACAAATATTATAATGACATGTGCAAGGAGCTGGAGACAGAAAACCAAAAGGGAAGAACACATTCTGTGTTTCTCAAGCTTAAGGAAGTGAAGAAAAAATTCAAGCCTTGAGTGGCAGTAGTGAAAGATTCTACAGGGAAAATATTAAATGATGCAGGAAACATCACAAGAAGATGGGAAAAATACACAGAATCATTATACATGAAAGAATTGGTAGATGACCAACCATTCCAAGAGGTTGCATATGAAGAGGAACCAATGGTGTTGAAGGATGAAGTGGAAGCTGCCTTGAAAGAACTGGCGAAACACGAGGCTCCAGGAATTGATGAGATACCAATAGAGATGTTTCAAGAAACAGATGCAGCACTGGAGGTGTTAACACGTCTATGTCAACAGATTTGGAAAACAGCTACTTGGCCAACTGACTGGAAGAGATCCATATTTGTGCCTATTCCCAAAAAAGGGGATCCAACTGAATGTGCAAACTATCGGACAATATCATTAATATCACACACCAGCAAAATTCTACTAATGATCATTCAGAAGTGACTGCAGCAGTATATAGACAAGGAATTATCGGAAAATCAAGCGGGATTCAGAAGAGGGCAGGGAACCAGGGACATCATTGTTGATGTCAGGTGGATATTAGCTGAAAGCAGAGAATATCAAAAAGATGTCTATCTATGTTTTATTGACTATGCAAAAGCATCTTATTTTGTGGATCATAACAAATTATGGATAACACTTGGGAAAATGGGAATACCAGAACACCTAATTGTGCTCATGAGAAATCTGTACATGAACCAGGAGGCAGTTGTTCAAATAGAACAAGGAAACACTGTGTGGTTTAAAGTTGAGAAAGGTGTGCGTCAGGGCTGTATACTTTCACCGTATCTCTTCAATTTATACGCTGAGCAAATAATCCGAGAAGCTGGACTTTATGAGGAAGAATATGGCATCAGGATTGGAGGAAGACTCATTAACAACCTGCGTTATGCAGATGACACAACTCTGCTTGCTGAAAGTGAAGAAGATTTAAAACATTTACTGATGAAAATGAAAGGTCATAGCCTTCAATATGGGTTACGAATAAACATCAAGAAAACAAAAATCCTTACGACTGGGTCAGCACACAACTTCACAATCAATGGAGAAAAGATTGAGGTTGTCCAAGATTTTGCTTTGCTTGGCTCTATAATCAACACCTGTGGAAGCAGAAGTCAAGAAATCAAAAGACGCATTGCTCTAGGAAAAGCTGTGGCAAAAGATCTCTTTAGAGTATTGAAAAGCAAAGATGTCACATTGAAGACGAAGGTGCATCTGACTCATGCCATGGTATTTTCAGTGGCATCATATGGTTGTGAAAGCTGGACGTTGAACAAGAGAGACAGAAAAAGAATTGATGCTTTTGAATTGTGGTGCTGGAGACGTCTATTGAATATACCATGGACTGCCAAAAGAACCAACAGATCTGTCCTAGAAGAAGTGCAACCAGAGTGCTCCTTGGAAGGAAGAATGGCCAAACTGCGTCTTACATATTTCGGACATGTAGTCAGGAGAGATCAATCCCTGGAGAAGGACATCATGTTTGGGAGAGTGGCAGGTCAACATAAGAGAGGAAAGCCCTCCACCAGATGGATTGATACAGTGTCTGCAACAATGGGCTTAAACAAAAATAAGATCGTTTGCCTGGCACAGAATCAGGTAGTGTTTCAATCTGCTGTACATAGGGTCATTATGAGTTGGACTCAACTCGATGGCACCTAACAACAACAACATATGGGTTTTGTATTTGGTATCTTTCTTTAATTCACTAATTAAAAAATGGGATTCCTAGATTCTTGGGAGCTTCTTTGGTAGTTCTAGCAGGGGACTGCAGCCATTCACCTACCCTGCACTGAAGAGTGGTCCTTCTCTGTCAGGGATGTCATCCTCTTTGACCAAGCATGCAGCTTCAGAAGGGATGCACATGGAGTGGTGAGGGAGGAAGTGGGCACCTGCCTAGCTAGGCAGATCAGCAAAATCAACCTTGCCTATCAATGGGTAATAGATGTTACAGCCAGATCACCCTCACATCTGATTCATGGATCTTTTGGATTTTTCTGTATAAATAACTGCATTATCTGGAGATAGTAATGTGTTTATTATATCTTATAACTCATAATTCTCTTTTATTTTCTTGCCTTATTAAGTGGTTTCTTGTTTTATGACACTCTATGATTTCAGATGACTGCAAAAGCACTGAGAGTATTGCTATGAGGTTGTCCATATAAAAAACTACTTGCATATTATTTATTTACTGCAAATAATGAGAAATGAAATTTATCAGCAGTGAGAAAAACAATTCTAAGAGTATTAAAAAGCAACAAATTCTTACAGAAAATTTAACAAAGGCCTGAAAACTATGAAAATTACTTAAGCACCATTGAATCACAGAGCCGGAGAAAACATTTATAATACATATCTGAGAAGGTGTTCATATCTTAAGTGTGTAAAGTACTTCTATAAAAAAGTAAGAAAAATAATAAGAAAAGATAACCCAATTTAAAAGAAATGCCCTTAGATATGTGCTTCATGAAAATAACATTCAAATAGCTATATATATATACATATGTGTATACACACACATATATACGAAATTTCTTAGCATGATTAGATATCAAAAAAAGAAATACTTGAATTCAGATAAAACATATCTGGGTCTGGGATTTAGCTCAGTTGGCAGATCGCTGCTCCGCAGTCTCCGAGGTCCCAGGTTTGATTGATTCCCACCACTGCAAAAATGGGAGAAGGATGTGGCAATCCGTGACAAGCCAATCCCTAAACAGTCAGCCACTAAAAACCCTATGAGGTTGCTATGAGTCCGACACAACTCAAGGGCACCTAACGGGAACAATAAAATATATCCACTACAACTAGAAAATAAAAATTGACAATACCAAGTCATAAATGGATTGGTAGGATATGGATTAACTGGAACTCTCATACACTGTAGGTGAGAATGTATACAAGTACATGAATTTTTAAAACTATATGGTGTTATATACTAGAATTGAATATATATGTATATGTACACACAATTTCTATGTGTACATATTGTGTGTATATGCAAATATATACATATATACATACCAATTCTCCTATGCAACAACCAAACAGAAATGAGTATATATGTAAACCTACTATAATATGTTTATAAGAAAATACATAGCTATTTATAATACTTAATTAGAAAAGAAGTTGTATGAGTAAATTATGGTAAATATGCATAAAGAAATAAAAAACAACAAATTGCTACTACATGCAGTAATATAAATAGATCTCCTAGATATAATTAAGTTAAAGCAGCTAGATAAAAAGTAAATACTATTTGACTTAATTCATATTATGTATATTAATTTCACAAAATGCCAAACTAGAATAGATAGAATTCTGAATAATAATTACCTTTGGCGAGGTATAAAGTGAGCACTTGGGATAAAGGAAAAATTTATACAACTTTATACGCATGATGATTATATTTTTAAAAATTTATTGGGCTAAAGCTGAAGTTTTAGCTAAAATATTCAGAAGTAAAAACTTTCTTTAATCTAGATTAAGAAAAAATTACAAAAAAGAATTAAATATGAATCTATTCTATCATATGCCAGTGATCTTGTTCAACATATGCACATACACATATATGAAAGTTGTTGTTTTTAGGTGCTGTTAAGTCTGACTCATAGCAATACTCATAGGGTTTTCAATGGCTGATAGTTTTGGATTGCTTCAGGAGTGGACTGCCACATCATTTTCTCATTTTTGCAGTAGTGGGGATCAAACCTAGGACCTCAGACAGCACAGAGCAACATTCCACCAACTGATCTAAACCCCAGCCCCCATATGAAAGTTAGAACATCATAAAAATCCCAGAAAGATATTATATGTCAATCTAAATTGATGAAAATTGATTTATGCAAGGGTGGCTAAAGCCTCCTAAAAAGACTGCCATCCCTCTTTCCAAAAAAGGGTTTGATAACAAAAACGCTGTAAATCAATCTACAAAATTTACTTCCTAGGTGGAACATAGAGGAACTAAATTGACTACATTTGTGGGAAGAGATAAAGGAAAAACTCAGTATCAAATGTCAGAAAAAGACCAGGTGCTGACCATGGATCAGACCATCAACTGCCCATATGCAGGTTCAAACTGAAACTGAAGACAATTAGAACAAGTGTAGGAGAACTAAGGTATGACCTTGAGAATATGCCACCTGAGTTCAGAGACCACCTGAAGAACAAGTTTGACAGGTTAGACGGAAATGACAGAAAACCAGATAAGTTGTGGCATGACATCAAAGACATCATTCATGAGAAAAGCAAAAGTTATTAAAAAGACAGGAAAAAAAAGAAAGAAAGGACCAAATTACATGTCAAAAAGATTCTGAAACTTGCCCTTGAATGTGGAGCAACTAAAATAAAAGGAAGACATGACAGAGGAACTAAACAGAAGATTTCAAAGGGCCTAACAACAACAAAACAGTCAGCCATTGAAAACTCCATGAGGGTCGCTATGAGTGGGACTCGACTGGAGGGCACCTAACAACAACAACAACAACAACAACAACAACGGGAGTGGAATGTCTGCATAATGTAAGCCTCACTAGTATACACAGAACATGTGCCAGATTTTTCCCCAAAATACCTATGAGTTTATTCTTCCAAAGACCTCCCTCCATATTCCTGATGTGACATAAACTACTTTGCTATTTATGTATTCTATAGTCCTTTAGTATACTTTATAGGCCTTTAAATAAAACCAGAGTAAGAGGCATTACAATACCTTACTTCGAAATGTACTGCAAAACTGTAGTAGTCAAAACAGCATGAGTTGAGCATAAATACAGATACACAGACCAATGTAATAGAATAGAGAACCTAGAAATAAACCCATGTATCTACAGCCAGCTGATCTTTGACAAAGGTACAAAGAACACACGTTAGAGAAAAGACTCTTTTCAATAATTGGTGCTTGGAGAATTGGATATTCACATATATAACAATAAAACTAGACCCCTCTCTCATCAGTTACAGAAATCAATTAAAATGGATTAAAGATTTAAACATAATTTATGAATGCATGAAACTACTAGAAGAAAACATAGAGGATATGCTTCATGCCATTGGCACGGACAAATATTTTTTGACAAGATCCCAAAAGAACAGAAAACAAAAGCAAAAATAGATAAATGGGTTACATCACAATAAAACACTTTGCACATCACAGGAAACAACAATTGACAGAAGAAAACCTATAGAATCATAGAAAATATTTGCAAACTATACATCTGAATCAAAATATATAAGAAGAAATTCCAAAAACTCAATATTTAATAAGCAAACAAAGTACAGTAGAACTAAATAGACATTTCTCAAAAGGAGAGCACTATAGTTTGGATCTGAAGATCCCCAAAGGCCTGTGTATTAAAGGATTATGACTCAAGGGCACCTAACAACCAAAATAACAACACTAGTCATGGCATTATTGGGAGCGGGTAGAAGCTTTAAGAGGTGGGGACTAGTTGAAGGAAGTTTTGTCATGGGGATGATTCCTTGAGGGGACATTGGGACAATTGCCCCTTCTCTCTCTCTCTGCCTCATGGATGCTATAAAATGAGGAATTTCTTCTGCCATGAGTTCATTCTATGATGCACTGCCTTGTCTCAGGCCAAAAAGCAATGGGAGCTAACTGGAATAAACTATTCTGAAACTGTCAATCAAAATAAACCTTCCCTTCTCCCTCTTTCTCTCTCATCTCTCTCCCTCTTTCTCCTTCCCTCTCCACCCCACCCCCATCTCTGCTGGGGATTGAAATCAGGGCCTCAGGCATGCTTGGTAAGTGTTTCACCACTGAGCTTTATCCCCAGAATTTCTTCTTTTAAAGTTGATTACTGCTGGTTACTGTCAGCAGTGTTAGAAAGCTAACACAGAGACATACAAATGGCCAACAGGTATATGGAAAAAATGCCAGTCAAAACCACAATAAGATATCATTGTTGTTGTTGTTGTTATTGTTGTTGTTGTTGTTGTTAGGTTCCATGGACATGAGACCCCAGGAAAAATGGCTATTATCAAAAAGACAAAAGATAATAAATGTTGTTGAGAGTGTACCAAAAAAAGAGAGAACACTTCAACAGACATTATGAAAAATATATGGAAGTTCCTCAAAAAATTAAAAAGTACCATATGCCCTGCTACTGTATATACATCCCAAGGAAAAAAAAATCAGCATGTTGGAGAGATATTTATACTCTTATGTTCACTGCAGCATTATTCACAATAGCCAAGAAACAAAAACAAGTGTCCATCAACTACTGAATGGATAACAAAAATGTGATACATATACACAATAGAATACTTGAACCCAGGGTTTTATACATGCTAGGCAAGTGCTCTACCACTGAGCTGTACACTTGCCGTTGTTGTTGTTGTTGTTAGGTGCCTTCGAGTCAGTACCCGACTTATAGAGACTCTCATAGGGTTTTCAATGGCTGACTGTTTCGGGATTGCCTTGGGAGTGGGTTGCCTTGGGAGTGGGAGCTGTACACTAACCCCCCTTTTAAAATGTTTTATTTTGAGACAGGTCTTGCTAAATTGTGTAGCCTCCCTGTGATCTCTAGCTTACAATCCTCCTGCCTCAGCTTCCAAAGTTGCTGGTATTACAGTTGCCCCCCACAGGGTACAGCTAAGATGAAATACTATTTAGCCATGAAAGAGAATGGAATCCTGACATGAGAGTCTGGGGAGAGTGGAAGAGGGAGGATGAATGTGACATTGATCAATAGGTACTAAGTTCTGGTGTGCTACTGCATAGTAGGGTGACTAAAGATAATTACAATGTGATATATATTTCTAAAGCTAGATAAAGAATTTTGAATGTTTTCATCATGAAGAAATGTTTGAAGACATACTTTTAGCCTTATTTAAATATTACACAGCATACAGATATATCAAAACACCACACAGTATCCCTTAAATATATACAATTTATGTTTTTGTATATCAGTTAAAAATAAATTTATTTTTTAAAGACCTAAAAAAAAGAAAAAGAAAAAGAATTTTCTAAATAAGTAACTAAACCAACAAAAATGGTGAACCAGGTTAGTACTATGATTTATATTTTGAACCATGGGAAATGCCATTGATTTGCTTGCTTCTGTACCTATATAAAATGAAGATACCACCCTTGGGACCTATACTGGACCTCATGGAATTAGAATTCAAATAATGAACTAATGTTAGTGAATTATTCTGAGTTTCTCAAGATATAGTATAGAGAATGTAAGATTATTATGCTTTTGATTTGTACTAATTAATGAAGTTATGAATTAACCTGTTAATAACATTTAGTACCATGAGTAGGCAAAGTTAAGCCACAGTTAAAGTGGATATGGACTATGGAGAAAAGGCCATGTGAAAATCTCAATTTGCTCAATCTTTCAGTGAGAAAGCACAATTACTTTTCCCCTTACATCCTGGACTCCACTTGAATTCACAGGATTTGGATACACTAACACTTTATTTGGTTTAATAACATTTTTGAGAATATGACAGTAGTGCTAATAACAGTCACACTACTTATTCAGCACTTAAAATGCTAATTGAATGAATACATTCTGTTGTTGTTGTTGTTAGGTACTATCAAGTCAATGTCCGACTCATAGCGACCCTATGTACAACAGGTGAAACACTATTATCAGTGCGTCTCTGCTATTCATGGAGTTTTCAATGGCTGATTGTTTTTTAAGAGTGGGTTACTGGGTCCTACCAAGCCTACAGCACCTGGTGTTCCCAGGCAGTCTCCCATCCAAGTACTAACCAGGTCCAACCCTGCTTAGCTTCTGAGATCTGACAGGAACGGACACGACAGTGGTAAGGCTACAGGAAAATACACTCTAATTATTAGGAAACCCTATGAGAATCACATGAGTCAGACACAATTCAATGGTATCTAACAACATCAACATCAATCTGAATACAAATTGCCATTTTAATGTATTAAATACATCAATGAGATATCGTTATAGGTAAAAGTAAATTAATCTTTCATTTTTAAGAAAACTGGCAAAATTAGTAAACTCCATTCAAAGATTAAGTATTATAAACATTAATATTAATTTGTAGATAACACACATTTCATTACACAACATTTGGGAGGATCATTCCAAAGCAAAGAGAGGAGAAAGATGGAACAAATCCTGAACTTGGCTCCGTATGTGGAAAAGGTAATTGTGGCTTCCTGATCCCCCAGGTTAATACTGTTAGATGAAGGTAGTCCTCGTTTTTCTAATCATTTTTTATTAGGATAAGGCTACAGTTATGGAATCCCTCTGAATGTCTTGATATCATTTGCTCTTTTAAAAAAAATCTCTGTACAGCCCATATGTGGGCAACAAGCTGGAACAATGCCTTTCACACTAGGAAAAGATTGCTTCCTTGAATTTCTTACTCTGTAACATTGTCTTGACAGTGACAGTACAATCAGATGAAGCTTGTACCAAACAATGTCACATCAAGCTGAAAAGGCTGGAGACCCTCAACCCAAAAGTATTGTTTCAGAAGATTCTAGAGGAGTTAACAAAAGGTCAAATGGGAATTTCATTTAAGTGACTTTTGTTTTTCTCATTTTTGGCTACTGTTTGACATAGCAATGTAACATGTACAAATAAACATGGCTGCATTTCTTCAAGTTAGTAAAGATATCCTTCATGACTGACCAATAAATGCAATTTTTGAAACTTACAATTTTACACAAATGAGCATACATTAACAGACAAAACCACTAGTGATTTTTCTGCATTATAGAAATACACACACACACACACACACACACACACACACACACATTTCCATTCAAGCCTGTTCTTTCCTTCATGGTCATGCTTCCTTGGGCCACCTTTTAATCCTAGACTTTTCCATTCCGGTGACCCAAGATTGCTGCACAAAGTACAATGACCTTTCTACTTGCATTTTCAGTCCAGCTATCTCAGCTCTGGTGAAGTCTTGATTCCATATTACTTCATACGTGGTATAATTTATCACAGGATATTATACCACTTCCTATAATTATATTCTATATAAATTATAATTGCTAGTAATATTTTAAAATTTATAAGAATAATTTTTAAATGCCTTCATTTTCAGTGTTCTACTAGAAATTCTACACACAAATCTAATACATTTCAGAATACCTAAAATAAAAGTTATCCCTTCCCCCATTACTGTTTTCCTAATTTGGAAGTCCTACTATGTTATTGCTTACAGCCATAGCATTGTGGCATCCAGTCCCATCAGATCTCAGAAGCTCAGCAGGGTCGGGCCTGGTTAGTACTTGGATGGGGGACCGCCTGGGAATACCAGGTGCTGTAGGCTTGGGAGGACACAGAAACCCACTTCCCAAAAAACTATCTGCCATTGAAAACCCTATGAATAGCAGAGGAGTAACAATACTGTTTCCCCTGTTGTATTGTTGTACATAGGGTTGATATGAGTCGGATAATGATTCGATGGCACCTAACAACAACAATAACTGTGGTTATTATAATGGTCTTCTGAGTCAACCAGTGATTGTTTAATCATTGAATCAGATGTAAATATAAGTACAAATTGCTTTTCTCCATTAGATTGTAGGCTCCATGCAGGGAGGGCAACCGCTATATTTGTATCTGTATTCCCCATTGCGATAAACATATTTGAGTATAAAGAACTCAGCATTCATAGAAACAACAAAAAAGTCACTTGGTCACAAGTCTTTATTTAAATAGCTCTTAAAATCAGTGAATTTGAAATGTGTGTAAACAGTCTTCCTACAGATGCTGTTGGGTGACTAATTTGCTTCCTCTGTACAAACCAAGGGACTATGTAAACTTTCATAGCATGACATTTGAGGAGATTTTAACTATTCATTTGGATTTTAAGCTATAATACATTTTCAAATTAGCTTTTACTGAAACTAGAGAAAGTTCTAGTTTCTATTTGGAATGCCACTTTGAATTGACTATTATTGAAATTTTTCTTTATAGAATATAATTTATAAATATTAGTGTTATGATGACGTTCTGCCTTTTATCCCATAATTCTAAAATTTCTAATGATTCTCTGCTCTCTTCTAATATTTCTTCCCTAAAATAATAAAATGTTTGCAGCTGTAACACTGTGGCATCCAATCTCATCAGATCTCAGAAGCTAAGCAGGGTAGAACCTGGTCAGTACTTGGATGGGAGACCACCTGGGAACACTAGGTGTTGTAGGCTTGGGAGAAATATCTGGCAGCCCATTTCCCCTCAATAAAAATCAACCAGCCATTGAAAACCCTATGAACAGCAGAGAAATACTGATAATAGTGTTTCACCTGTTGTACATAGGGTTGCTATGAGTCAAACGCCGACTGGACAGTACCTAACAACAACAAGATGATAATAAAAACAGATAAAGTATATTGGAAACCCTTAATAATAACCATGTCTGAGGGAAAAAAAATAATATACAGGACTTATCATTCATTTCTAACCAGAGTTATGAAAGTTATACAAGACCCTAGGTAGTTAATAGGCCACATTCTCAATTCAGGATGTTCCCATATATTCCATAACCCAACCCCCAAACTACCATAGATTGTATTGAGAAAGAAGATGAAAGATGCTGCACTAAAAATGAGATTAAACCATACACTTTAAAAAGAAAAGATATAGTAAGCAGGCCTCAAAAATATTAGGTGCAGGAATGACAGAATTCACCATAAACAGCACCTAAAATATGTGATGCTGATGTCTACAAATCAAAGACAAGGACATTCAAGTCATTCTAGTGAATGCTAATGAGGAAAAGAAGAATAACATAAATAAAATATTGCCTTCCAAGTACGAAAACAGAGTAGGAAAAGTCAGGCACTATCTCAGATAATTTCACAAAAAGGAAAGGTGAAAACAGATCTGCCTCTGATGAGCCCCTACAAGAAGACAGTTTTGAAATGTTAACACCTAGCAAAACTTGTTGGTACATTTAAGAAATAAGAATTAAAATTTGGTCTGCATGAAGTTTTTGTTTGAAATACATGGTATAAAAAATGAATTTGCATAGGAAGAGAGACCATATGTTACATAGGAATGCTCAATATTATAAAATAAAAGGTGAAAAATATAGATGCCGTTTCCATAAATGAACGTAGAACCCAATGCAAGACAATCAAAATCGCGAGGCAATTTTCTTTTGAAACTTGACAAAGTGATTTTAAAATGTATATGTAAAGCCAGCTGTGGTGGTGCACACCTGTAATTGCAGAATTCGAAGGCTGAGGCAGAAGGGTTGAAAGTCTGAAGCCAGTCTGGGATATATAGCAAGACCCTGTCTCACGAAATCAAGCCAAAAAAATAATAAAATAAATTTATATGTAAATAAAAAATTATGAGAATAGTCATTGTCTTTTTGTTGGCTTTGTTTTTAAAGATCAGTGGGATAGTCTGGAGAGTCTAGATGCAGAGAGGCCAATGTATAAGAATTTGCTGTGTAGTAAATTGATACTAAACAGTAGAGAAAGAATATACTATTCAATAAGCAGTGTGGAGATAACAGATTACACTATCAGGAAAAGATAACTATGTAGAAGTCTCATAGCAAACATTATATTAAAACATATCCAGTGAAAACCTAAATGTGAAAAGAAAAAAAAAATAAAGCCAGTATAGAACCAGTAAGGAAAATATTTTAAACCCTGAGATGGTAAGTCTTCCAAAGCACAAAAATGTAGTAGTTCTATGTGATTTGGGGAAAAAGTAATTTCCCCGAAGCATTTAATGCAGGCAGAGCTTACTTAGGGAAGATAATGGTGATGAACAACTTAAAAGAATAAAACAAATATCTCAAAAATATGTAACATAATACACTAAAATGATGACTGTTTTAATATTTAAAAAATTATTTTCATGAGAAGAATCCATCCCTATAATAGGATTAAAGATGTAAAAAGCCAAGGAATCAAATCATCAAGTCTTCTATGATAAATGAATACATAGTTCACATTTAATACACAGACCCATACATGAAAACAGAGAGAGAGACAAAGAGAGACAGACAGACAGAGAAGAAAAATAGAATGGAAGTGTATATATATATATATATATATATATATATATATATATATGTATATATATAATGTTTTTTCTTATTATACTTCTATCTTTCCAAAATATTTAAGTAAAATAGTACTATAAGTAGAAAAAAATCAACACACACTCTTTGAAATGAAACAAATGAGAAAAAATAGTTAGGTATAAATTCTCAAGAATGCTTGCTTAATGTGCCAAAGAATATATAACAGCTCCAGGAAGTTATTCTAGTATAAAACTTTATAAGCACATCTATCTTGTACTTTTTATATTGTTTTATGAGTTTGTTTGTTTTCTTCCCCATTAATTCTGTAAAATGGCTAAAGAATTGACCATGCTTCATTCCTACTTTGCATCTACAGTGTCTATACATATAGGGCTTGGCAATATAAGAAGATATTCCATAAATGATAGCTGAAGAATTCATACTTGTAGGAGTAAAGAAACTAAGAACAATACTATCTTATGTCACTTATGAATACATTATTTCAGTGACTAATATCTATTAGATATAGCTTTGTAATTACATAAAGATACATGAAGCTGTGTGGTGGTGAAAGCATGCAGGTTATCCTCTGGAGAGGTGAACAGACACGTCCAGCACAGATGAAAAAGTCACTCACATTGAATTCTACTTCATTGTGTTTTGGTAAGTATTTTATTCACTCATTCACTCATGAATTCTACTTCATTGTGTTTTGGTAAGTATTTTATTCACTCATTCTTGATAACTTTTATAGGAAGCCTTTCCTAAATTTCCACACCAAGTCGGCTTTGTGTTTAGCTTTCACATGTGAGAGAGAACACACAACTTTTGTCTTTCTGTGTCTGGCTTATTTCACTTAATATGAAGTCCTCCAGTTCCATCCATTTTGATGCAAACCACAGGATTTTGTTCTCTTTATACCTCAAAAATATTCCATTGTGTATACATATAATATCTTCTTTACCCTTCATCTGATGATGGACACTTTGGTTGATTCCATATCTTAGCTATTCTGAATAGTGCTGCAATAAACATGGGCATACAGATATGTCTTTTGTATACTGACTTCATTTCCTTTGGGTATCTGCCTAAAAGTGAACATTACAACATCACTATGATAAAGGTACCAATCCCCTCACTTTGCAGACCAAGTAATTAAAGATAAACACTCAAATTGATAGTTTTTGTCTAACTACAAAACACATGCTGTTTTGACTGCTCCAGATTAACTCTGAATAAATAATCTTGCTTTAATCCAATCAATATTTATTGAAGATATTCTGTTTTCCTCATAAGCGGATAGGACATAGTACAGAGTAGATATAATGTAAAGAAAATTAACAGTTGACAGTTACAAATATATCAGAGCAATTATACATGTAGTAAAAATACTATAGTGGAGAAGGATGTGGCAATCCATTCCGGAAGCAATCCAAAACAATCAGCCATTGGAAACCCTATGGGGGTCTCTGTGAGTCGGACCTGACTTGATGGCACCTAACAATAACAGAAATACTATGCTAGGTGTTTTTATTTAATAAATAATTTAACTTTGTGAAAACATGTGTCAACATCATAGTCATATAAATGAGGATAAGAGAAATTAAAACTTTCACCCAAGACTATTTGTCAACTAGCAAAAGGTACCTATGCTGGGATTCAAGCCCATCTATATTTTTTTGGACACTTTTCACTGCTTTGTCAAAATGTCATAAAAAATACACATTGCAAGGTACGGTGGAATAATCTACAGAACTTTGCTCCCACAATAACAACCATAAAAACTAAAACCAAATAAAATAAGAAAAAAAAAATTTTTTTAAATAAGGGAAGTTATTGACAAGTGGCCAGCACTTAAGTGGCTGGGAGAGGGGGTAGAATGTAGAGAGTCCAAGTGATATTTTTGAAGTCAGAAGTTCACAGGTTTGCAGGAAGTGAGGATTTAAAGAGCCAAAGTTCTGATGAGAAGAGAATTTGGGGAGAAAAAGGCTGAATTCTGTAGTTTCAATCTTGAGAAATCTGATTTAGGGGTGGTACACACTTGTAATCCTGGCAACTCGGTGGAAGCAGGAAGATCACAAGTTTGAGGCCAGAGGTAGTGGGAGTAATTTACACCTGGTATCAAGATGAAAAAATAAAAAATGGTCTAGGGGTTCAGCTCAGTGCACCCAGCTTACAAAGCATGAGTGAGGAGCCGGATGCACGCCTATAATCCCAGTGACTCAGGAGGTGGAGGCAGGAGGATGGCAAATTCGAGACCAGAGGCAATCTGCGTAATTTAGCAAGACCCTGTCTCAAAAAGCAAAAAAAATAAAATAAAATAAAAAAAGAGCTGAGGGTGCATCTTAGTGGTACAGCACTTACAAAGCATGCCAGCACAAGGCCCTGGGTTCCACCCCCAGGACCACAAAAACAAACAAACAAACAAAACACAAAGCATGAGTGAGGCTTTGGATTCAACCCCCAAATACTGTGGGGGGGGGGGGAAGCAAGATAAGTTGTCAAGATTTAAGTGAAAAGTTGAACAAAGTTTTTGGTTTCCTTATACAAACACTGGTTCAGAACCAAGTGAATAGGACTTCTGTAAATTCTCAAAACACTCTTAGTTGCAAATCTGAAAGAGCATACTGCAGGAATAAGGACAGCACAGAACAGAGCTGCAAAAATTATCTACTAACATCAGATCAGCTCACTCCTTAATTGAACTGAAGTGATCTTCCTTTCTGCTTGCCTCTCCAGAAGAAATGCCACATTTTCCTGAGCCTCTCCAGTTTCTTCAATATACAATGTCTGTCATTAAATGAAAATTACCGGGCCAATGACAGACAAGAACCAAAAACAAAACAGACAATCAAAAGAGAACTGTTGACCTAGTTAGTTAATATTTAAGAAAACAGTTGAAAATATAGAAATTTTTATCAGAAAGCTAAAATTTCAAAAATATTTCAATAGAAATTATGGAAATAAAAAATTAAATAATTCAAGAGCTTAACTAATAGGTTTAATTGCCAATTAGAGCCAGGAGAAAAGAACATTTTTAAAATTAGAAAATAACCAGGTTGAAGTATAGAGAACAAAAAGGAAAGGATAGACAAAAAATAAAGGAAAAAAAGAAAAGAAAACAATGTATAGCTATATAATATTTTGACATATATACATATGTGTACATGTATATAGCCATATATTTAATTCCATCAGGAAGAAATACCAATGAATTAGGAGTTTTCCAAAAGTGAAAATAACATGAAGCCACAGGTTTAGAAAGCACCACAAAATTCAAGGAAGATAAATACAAAAACAACAACAACAACAACAAAAAACCAATACTCAGGCAGTAATAAAACCAAAAAGAAAGGAAAAGAGTAAATCAGTCATAGAAAAAAAGAAACATTATTTTCAAAGGAATGATAATACGACTGGCAAGTTGACTGTATCATAGATGCCAAAAACAAGGAATCATATTTTTAACATAATGAAATAAATAATTCTCCTAAAATAACCTTTAAAAAGGAAGACAAAAATAAAGGTACTCACAGTGAGACTTTGTCTTAAATAAATAAATAAATAAATAGAATAAATAATTGAGACAAGTAAACAAAAACAAGTAACAATGTCAGTGTACCCACAGCAAAACTTAACAAAAAGGTAATTCTTCAAAATAAGGGAAATGATACCTGATAGAAACTTGAATATCTGGAAAATAATAAAGAATATTTGTTATGATTTAGATATGAAGTATCCCCCAAGAAAGGGTCCTGTGTTAAAGGCTTGGTCCCCAGCTAGTGGATCCAATCTCTGAGAGGTGATCTGGTCACGAGGGCTCTGATTTAATCAATGGATTAATTCCTTGATGAATTTATGATATGATGACATTATGGATAATGGTGAAAAGTAGGAGGTAGGGCCTGGTTGGAGGAAGTAGGGAGCATGATCTAGAAAGACCAGGCTCCTCCTGAGCTCTCTCTGCCTCCCAGCCACCATAAGAGGAACAGCTCTGCTCTGCTGCACACTCCCTGCTCTGATATTCTGACTCACCACGGCCTAGGCCATGTGGACTGAAACTTTTCAAACTGTGAGCCAAAAGAAATCTTTTCTCCTTTAAATTGTTTCCCTCCAGAATGTGTCACAGTAGTGAAAAATAGACTACTACAACACTGGAAGCCTGCAGCTGTAGCCCTGTGGAATCAGATCCCGTCAGATCTCGGAAGCTAAGCAGGGTCAGACCTGGTTAGTACCTGGATGGGAGACCGCTGGGAACACCAGGTGCTGTAGGCTTGGGAGAAGGACCTGGCAACCCCTTCCCAAAAATCAATCTGCCATTGAAAACCCTATGAACAGCAGAGAAGGACTGACAATAGTGTTTCCCCTGTTGTACAAAGGGTCGCTATGAGTCGGATACCGACTCGACAGCACCTAACAACAACAACAACACTGGAAAAAGTAGGTAAATAAAAATGAATCTTGACTGCTGGAGGGGTGGGTTGTGGAAAATACATGGAGAATTGACACACATGACAAAAATAATACAAGTGTTGGTAAGGAGCAGTGAGTGTAATTAAAATGATCTAAGATTCTAGTATTTTCTTAGGACATGTGTGCTAGTCAGCTTTCCATGATTGTGACAAATATTTGAGATATTCAGTTTAAAAAGAAGAAAGTTTATATTGTTGGCTCATGGTTTCAGAGGTTTCATTCCGTGGTTGCTTGGCCCTGTTTGGGGCCTGTGATATGGCAGTACATCACATGTACATGATGTGGCCTGTGCATCATGGAGGGAGCACATGGTACAGGAGGCTCATTCCCCTCATTATAACCAGGAAGCAAAGAGAGAGGGAGGAAGACACCAACATCTCAATATATCCTTCAAGGGCAATCCCCAATGACCTAACGTCCTCCCATGAGGCTCCACCTCCTAAAGGTTCTACCATTTCCTAATAGCACTGTAGGCTGTGGACCAAGCCTCAACATAGGAATGGGCTTTGGAGGGACATTCATCATTCGAACTATAGCATTATGACAAAAAATTACAGTGGACTATAATAAGTAAAATGTGAATGCTGTAATTTTTGCATAAACACTAAGAGAATAGTAAAGGAATGTTTATGTAAGCAGAAATGGAATAGTAAAATGGTATTTAAATAATTCAAAGGAAAGCAATACAGTAGAGAAAGAGGAGATAAAAAAACACAACTAGCAAAAATAATAAGATTATAGGTATAATCCTTAATATACCACTATTTTTGTGGGCTGCCGTGTGCGCCCCCAAACAGTCATTGAAGTCCTAAAGCCTCCTACTGAACTGTGAGTGTGACTTTATTTGGAAGTAGTGTCATTGCAAATATAAGATCATACTAGATTAGAGTGGGCCCTCATTCACCTAGTATTTTTATTAAAAAGAGAGAAATTTGGACACTATGTAAAGACAAAGCAGATTGTAGTGATACATCTGCAAGCCAAGGAATGCTAGGGATTGCTGGCAACCATCACCAGCTAGGGAAGAGATGTGGGACCAGATGTCCCTTGGAACTCCTGAAAGAATGTACCCTGATGACACCTGAGCTTGGCCACCTAGCCCACAAACCCTGAGAGAACAATTTTCTGATGTTGTTAGACATGTTGTTTATAGTATTTTGTTTCGGGAGCCCTATGAAAATAGCATTTACATTAAATGGCAAATGATTACACATTTGGAATAAAAAACAGAAAATGCCGTGCTACATAAGTAAAATTAAAAACACACCTTAAATATTAAAGTGCAAAAAAGTTAAAAAGGATAAAGCCATGTTGAGCAAACATTGAAGAAAATAAAGCAAGTGTAGCTATAATATCAAATAAGAAGACATGAAAGCAATAAGTATTACTGAAAATAGAGAGCATTAATAAAGATTTTTTAAAACTCCTTACACTGGGAAGATATAGTGATTTCTTTTTTTTTTTTTTTTTTTTCCCAGTACTGGGGGTTGAACCCAGGGCCTCGCGACTGCCTCTTGTCTCAAATTTGCAATCTTCCTGTCTCTGCCTCCCATGCTGCTGGGATTACAGGTATGTGCCACCATGCCAGGCTTGGTCATTCACACTTCTAACCCTGCAATTTGGGAGACTGCAGTAGGAGGATCATGACTTCAAGGCCAGAGGCAGCCTGTGTAACTCAGCAGGACACTGTTTCAAATTTAAAGAAACAAAATTTTAAAATAGGCTGGGGGTGCAGCCCAGTGGTGGAGCACTTACAAAGTATGTACGCAGCTCTGGGTTCAACTTCCAAGTACTGAAAACAAAAATGTTATTAAAAAGACAGAATTCGCAATAACATTAAAAAGATAACAATACATCTAACAAAAGTTAGGTAATACTTGGACATTAAAAATTACCAAATGCTACTGAGAAAAAAATAAGGCCTAAATAAAGAGAAGTATAAACCATGCTCCTAGAAACTCATTATTAGAAAAAAATGCCAATTCTCCTCAAATTATTTATAGATTTGATATGATCTTAATCAAAATCTCAGTGTTTTATGTAGAAGCCAGAATGGTAATTTAAAAAATATACATGGATATACAAAAGGTCTAAAACATCCACAGAAATTGTTTAAAGAGGCACAGATTTGAACAATTTACACCCCAAAATACCAAAATCAATCACAAGCTGAAATAGCTAAAACAGTGCAACATTGGGGCAAAGGCTGACAAGACCCTAGAAGTGGACAGAGAGTCCAGAACAGACCTCTCTTATATAAGGCAACACCACCATGCCATGGGAAGATCAGCCAAAACTAACTTATAGTTTTTAAAGTCAAAATAGTGGTAAAGAAAGTGTCTGGGGTGCTAATAACTTTCTAGGTTTTGATTGGGAAACAGACATGTTAAGAAAATACAAAGTGCCAGGCACAGTGGCTCACACCTATAATTCCAGTAACTTGAGAGCAGAGGCAGGAGGATCACGAGTTTGAGGCCAGAGGCAGCCTTTGTAACTTAGTGAGAACTTGTCTCAAGATAAAAAAAAAAAAAAAAAAAAAGAAAGAAAGAAAAGAAAAGAAAAAGAAAGAAAGAAAAAGAGGTAGGGCTGCAGCCCAGTGGTAGAGCACTTGTTAAAGTATATGTGAGGCCCTAGGTTCAACCCCCAAGTACCACAAAAGGAAAAAAAAATGGAAAAAAGAAAAATATAAAGTGATGTGAGGTGTTCATGCAAAAACTAATCATTTTCTCCCCAGCTTAATGAATAAATGTTGGAATAAGCATATTGCCTATTATTGCCTATTTCTTTATTTCCACAGACAGAATATAGTACAAAGAATCTAAAAACAAGTTTTCAAAATTTATGGATATTTTAGCACTGTAAAAAAAGGTACATACTTTCTAAATTGTTCAAGAATGTTTTTATTTTAACATTAAAGCCTTTTTTATTTAATTAAAAACTGAGTGGCAACCTATCTGTTGTACTGCATAACAGTTTGGAAATAGTTCACTTTTTCTGCTGGTACAGAATTCCCTATTACTATCTTCTTGCTATGCTTGGAATCATCCAAGCCAAGAGTTGTTTTTAGCATTAAGCAGCTAACTCAGAAGCAAGGAAAACCAGTCATAAGGGATTATCTCATTCAGGACTGTAGCAGAATTATTACACATGTGAATTATTTAAAACTTGAATAATTTTATATGGCACAAAAAAGAAAGGTATAAATAGAAGTAAAGATGTCACTAATTATTAACTAGGCAATGTGAAAATAAACCCTTCCATAAATAGATTTTTATATTTTTTCCTTATACTAAATTTTCTTCCACTTCTGTTTCTTCCATCCTGTCCACATTGGTGGATTATTTATTGCTATTTCAGTTATATATTTCAAGAGAATGAGGTGACTGATTATGTTTTTGCATAGTTTCTTGGTTTAAATGCTGTGAAAGGAATTTATTTTTAAATGTGGAACCTGTTACTATGACATCAAAAAAAAAATGACAACAGAAATGGATAGCAAAGAAGTACTCTTAACAACACCTTTAATTCCAGTGATTATAATCATTCAAAACTTCTTGCCCTTGATACAAGCAATTACTGCCTTTAAATGAAAATAGGCATTTCTAAGACATTCCCAAAGCCACTACCTAAGCTTTACTGTTTCAGTTTTTCATTCTTCCTGTAAGAAATGTTTCCCATATCTCACAGATGACATCAAAGGAGACCACTGTTTATAGTCTTAGTTCTGAGCGGCTAGCCCTGAAATGTTTCCTCCCACTATATTTATTCTTGATCTTAATCTTCCTGAATACCTATTTTATTACCAATTCCTCTATTCCATTTCTAGCATTATCTCACCTTCCCCACAACTATGACTCAGTAAACCAGCTTCTGGCAACCCCCAAGTAAGATTTTATTTCACCCCTGTGAGGCAGCAAATTGGCCCAGTAAGCCTGACACTATCATAAGGAATGGTCCCAGGTGGCCAATGCATTTCTGGGGACCCAGTCCATTCAATTCAACAAATATTTCCTGAGTGCCTACTATGTGCCCAGTATTCTGCCAAGTGCTGGAAAGGAAATGATGAGTAAAACAGAGAGGCTCCTGGCCCTTCAAAAGCCTAAAATTTAATGGGAAAGACAGAGCCTAAGTGAGTAACTGCACAGGCATATGATTACAAACTGTGATGAGTGCTGGGCAGGGAAAGTCTGTGGTACCTGGGGGCATAAGATGCTTGGCCTGACCCAGTTTGCAGGGTCAGCAAAGACTTCCAAGGAACTGACATTCAGATAGAATCTAAAAAATGCTCACCAGGCAGGAACTTATGGATTGATGTCCACAAAAGGGGAGGCCCTTTCTATTGGCATATTATCAAGTCATTCATCAGAGGGAAGGGGATGGGAGAAAATAGTGAAATTTTGATAGTGGGAACAAAATTAAAATGTATTCCAGTGCAAGTACTATTTCACTTCAAAGAAGAAAAATAATCACCTCTATCTTGATTTACCAAGAGTTTCTCTTGTATCTCCAAAAAAGAAATTGCAAAATAGCCCAAAACTATAATCAGATTATTACATAGCTTAAAATTCTATAATGGAAAATGCAGATACCACAGAAGAAAGATGCAAAGTTAAATAATGATTTATATAGAGAAGGAATAGGGCAAAATGTCATAAAATAAAGACACGGCAAGGAGTAGAAATAGAGGATGAACATCAAAAGAGAACCATCTGGCAATACTGGTTTGAGTTTGAAATTCTAAAATACATATGCTCAGATATATGCCACAGATGATACGTAAGTGCAATGTACTGTTACATATAAGTAAAATACCAAAAATTACCATCTTACTCAGTCTGGACTGTTATAGGAAATGTCATGTATTTGTAATTTGTAAAGCATAGACATTTCTGGAAGCTGGGCAGCTCAAGATCAAGGAACTAGCAGGTTGTGTGTGGTGAAGGCCAATTCCTTATGGATAACATCTATATATCCTCACATGGCAGAAGGGTAAGGCAGCTCAGTAGGCCTCTTTCATAAGGGCTCTGATCCTGTTCATGAACGTGGAGTCTTCTGGACCTAATCAACTTCCAAAGACACAACCACTTTAGTGATGAAGTTTCAACATAGAAATTTTAGAGTGACACATTCTACCCACAGCAAAAATTAGAAAAAAAAATTCATTCACAATGTATACACAGAATAAAAACACACATATGGAAGAAAAATGCAGACATTCTTTTTCTCAATCTTATCTCTCTTTTATATTTAAATTGTCTCCTATAACTCCTACATATCATTCATATCATATCTGGCATTAACCCTAACACAGACTACAAACAATTGTTCCAAACTGCATAGACATTTAACAAATCCTCCTGAGTGTGAAGGCAGAAAGGTAAGATGGTGACAACCCTCAGGCTAATTCTTGTCTGAGTGATTAAACCTCTAAGCCAGTAAGTCTTGAACATTACGGTACAAGGGCTGGAAATGTAGCCCAGTGACAGAGCACTTGCCTAGCAGACAGGAGGCCTTGTGTTCATTCCCCTGCACCACAGAAACCAGACAAAACAACAACAAAAACAAACAAGAAACACATTAGAAATACATCCTAACACCTGGACAGTTTATTAAAACAGATTGCGTGGTCTTGCCCCTACACTTTACTAGATCTAACTAGGTTCTTAATTACAAGGATGTTTCTGATGGGGAGATGACACTGGGAACCTCTGCTCTAAGGGCAATGCTCATCGGCAAAAATGAGACATCACGGCCCATCTCACAAAGTTGTTGAATAAAAACTGATTTTCTTGATATTGTCATTTTCTACAATTTATCAAAAGATGTTGTAAGAGTATAACATAGTAATCCTCAAATATTGAAGAATTCTTACAAGTACCATTCACCTAGGTGGCATGGACAAACATGAATTTGAATATTGAACGAGAGAGAGGAGGACTGGGCACTTACATATCCAGTACAGTTCAAATGATCTTGGTAGGTATTAGAATACTGAAATGCTCCCATACCAGTTGGAAAATAGCTGCTGCCTAAGCCACCCTCTGAGGGTTGCACATCCATGAAGGCAACAGACAGGGACCACGACACCAGGCACTACTGCACGTACCTGAAATCCCAGTGACTCACCACTCTGAGGCAGGAGGATCACAGGTCCAAGGCCAGAGGCAGCCTGCACAATGTGGAAGGACTCTGTCTCAAAATAAAAACCAAAAAGGGGTGAAGGGTGTGGCTCAGTGCTGGGGCATTCCCCCACCAAGCAGGAGGTCCTGGGTTCAACCTCCAAGTACTACAAAATTACTTAATTAATTAAAAAGGGACCACCAGCACACTGCTTCAGGATTGACCAATGTCTGTTCTGACTGCTATGTACCCTTGTCAGATTGGCAATCAAATATGTCACCTATTATTCTTAGAAAGAAGATAGAATTGTTGCTAGCTCCTTGTAGGTATCTGCCCAAATCATTATTAAAAGCTACTCAATACAGTCACTCTAGAAAGGCCTACCCAGACTGCTCAAGTAAAAAGGACACAGGAGTTTCAGCTGATGGTCTACATATATCTCTGTTGTAGCATTTTCCAAATCTTTGTAGACTTCCTCTCTGAGACGCTACAAATATCCCAAGTTGCCATCAAGCATGGCATCATTCCACTTCTATCATCTCTGCCACCTTAAGCTGCTTAGGTCTACAGCCTTGATATTCTGAGTAGCCTTTGAGGTTACTAAACAGACAGAAACAAGAAACCTTGGAGCTGGGCTGGAGTTGTCTCTACTTGTGCTCAGAGAAGGGTATTTTCTCCAATCTCTCAGCTAAGATTTCTTAACTCTAAAACTGGGATTCAGTAACAATAGAAAACTTGGAAAAATAAGAGAATAACAATATATGAGTACCATGCATTTTTTCAGATGTTTACCCTGAATAAACTACTTCAAAGTGAGCTCAGTTTTCTGTATACTCTGAGTAATGACCAAGTGAAGAGAACATGCTTACTATTGTGGTTTAAATCTAAAATGTCTCCCAAAAGTCATATATTTGGATGTTTGGGCCCCAGCTAGTGGCACTATCCTGGAAGGCTATGGAATTTTGGGAGGTGATACACAACTTGCAAAGAGATGTCACTGGGGGTGAGCCTTTCTCCCTACTCTAGTACTCTCTCTGCTCCCTGACCACCATGATGTGAGGTTATCTTCCACAGGCCCTGCCACCAGCCCTACCATCTGCCTCATCACCATGCGTGCCCTACCTCTATGGACTTAAATACTCTTATGAGTCTCAATAAATCTTTCCTCCTATGAGTTATTCCTATCAGATATTTGGTCACAGCAATACACAAGCTGACACACAGTTGTGAAAAACCCTTACTGAGGAACTATTTTCTTGAAAAACACTCTGCCTTAGATGGAACTGAAATGGATAAAATATGAAAGATCCCATCTCAATTTAAAATGGGTATTCCTTCATTATTTCCACAGAAATGGTGGTGCCCCTTCCATCTACCTTAACTGTAACTACAGAACACTGGGCATAAAGAATGAGGCATTTAGTAAATTGGAATCCACTCCAAAATGAATACTTTCACCTCAGCCTACAGTCAAAATGACTATTTTCCCTCTTGTATTCATTACAAAATGTGGTAAGGGCAGGTGTGGATTCTCTATGTTTGAAGTACAATTATATCTAAAGGCCAGTCAATCAGTTTAGAGCAAAAAGGCATGCATTAAAAAGTAATACTCTCCTTAAATACATATGAAGACTGAAAAAAATACACAAACCCTTGGGGAAAGCCATAAAGCACAGAGACAGGCTGTATTTAGTAAAAGGTATGGAGCAAAGAAACACTGCCCTAATCTAAGCTGTATAGAAGCATGGGTAACTCATTGTGTTCTTGGGGCATTACATAAAATCAACAGAACTTACTTTAACCTTCTAAAACTGAGGGAGAATAGAAAGACAGAAATTTGAGGAACATGGAAGGGAAAGAGCTTTCACCTCAGGATCTAGTTGAATCTCACCAGCTGAGAATCAGGAACTTTGACCCAACTACCAAGAAAATGGCTGCGAGGACTGTCTGCATAGAGATGTGATTTGGGGGAGACGTTTTAAGTAATGGAAAATGTTAAAATAGTAATAAGCCATGCTTGGGGTCAAAATGTATGTAACCTTTGAGTCTGACATTGCTTTTCCCCCTGTGTAAATTCTGTGCTTCTTTGAGATATGCCCAGAACTCCCTCCTGACTCTTCCCTTAAATTTATACAATGTACCCTATAATCTCATTTTACTAAAGGGAAGTTCCTCCTATTAAAAAAACCTAAACAGTAGAACTTCTCCTTTAGATCTTATTGGCACATCCCCAGCCTAGGACAGGGGTCTTTCCACGTAGAGTTTGAGGCTCACATTACACTAAGTGCCCAGAGCTAAGCACCTAGGATTTACATCCCACAGGGCATGCCCTAAATAAATAAAATAAATAAAAAATAACCCAGAGGGAACACATGCGCCCTCTCTTCTTTTGGCTTCTTCGTCCCTCTCTTGGTAAATCTGCCTCTGTGTCTTGGATGTGAACTGACTCTCTCTCTCTCTCTCTCTCTCTCTCTCTCTCTCTCTCTGAATGCCCACATGTATTCTAAAGTGTGTAACTTTGTTTCACTCTCTCTGACTCATCCTGGAATTCTCTTCTGTGATGAAGCCAAGGATCTGGCTTAACCTGAGTGGAGATCCCAACTCGGGGACTCCTCAGGCTAGGTGGCTATGCTGAGCTGTATCTCTCTGCTGTAACAGCAGAGATAAAAACCGCCGGTGACAAAAATCTTCACAGGTTTTAGTGGCAATGGAAAATAAATACATTGCAAAGACAAAAACAATACATAAATTTTAGAGAGTAAAATAGGATACTGAAAATAGCATTTCAGAAACAGCACATCTGGTGTGGGAGAGAGAGAGGAAGAGTGGGGCAATATAAAATGAAGTACATATTTTGAAAATCTGTAATCAGTGTTTGTGGAATGTCTTTGGCTCTTAAAAACATGTTTGTAGAATCCTCACAGAAGAGTGAACAGAAGAGCAAATATTAATTCTAAGTACAACATTACCAAGCATTTCAACCCATGAAATCATCAAAGCTTTTTATTTTTTTTTTAAAAAGAAGGAAATTCAACAAATCAAATGGATAAATGAAGGAGGGTAAAAGTATGAGAGGGAAAATCTGAGATTCTAAGAGCTACCTCTCAGGGGGTGGTAGTGGTGGTGGTTGTTGTTAGGTGCCATTGGGTTGGTATCCGACTCACAGTGACCCTATGTATCACAGATGAAACTATTGCCTTGCTTCTCTGCTATTCATAGAGTTTTCAATGGCTGATTGTTTTTTGGGAGTGGGTTGCCAGGTCCTTTTCCCAAGCCTACAGCACCTAGTATTCCCAGGTAGTCTCTCATCCAATGACTAACCAGGCTCAACCCTGCTTAGTTTCCAAGATCTGGTGGATCAGTCACCACAGTGGTACGGCTGCAGGCTCTCAGGAGGTAAATTTCATTATATACTGCTAAGATGTAAAAGTGGAAGTGCTCCCTTCCACATAACTGTATATATGATGATGTTTTCAAACAATCATCAACATGACTTGAAATTCTTACTTGCAGACAAAGAAGTTACAAGGACTAGCACTGTGGCACCCTTCTAATGCAAAATCACTACAAAGTTAAGGATTTAAAGCAACACTCATTTGTTTATTTACAGTCTTGTAAGTCAGAATCCTGGACTGGTGTTTAGCTCAGTTGGTATAGTGTTACTCTGCACTCTCTGAGGACCTGGGTTTGATCCCCAGAAATGCAAAAATGGAAGAAGGAGGTGGCAAACCACTCCTGAAGCAATCCTGAAGCCATCGGCCATTGAAAACACCATGAGGGTAACTATGAGTCAGACTGGACTCAATGGCACTTAACAACAGGAGGTCAGAATCCAGGAGGGCTCGACTGTTTTTGTTAGTAGCATTGTTTTCCTAGATTCTCACAATGTTAAAATCAAGATGTCAGCCATGCTGAAGTTCTCAAATGAACTTCGAGGTTCTCTTCCAAATTCATGGGTTGCTGACAGGACACATCTTCTTATGGCTCTATTACTGAGTCTCAGCTTTCTTCCCAGCTGTCAGCTAAAGACCCTCAGTTACTAGAGCTTCCCCTTGGTTCTTTGCCGTGAGGTCCTGATGGGTACATCACAATGTGTCTGCTTGCTTTCTTCCAGGCCAGCAGAAGCACACTCTCCCATACTTCTCCTTGTTTTACTTGCACCTCTAATACGTCAAGCCCACCCAGGATAATCTCCTGTTTGATATCCCATCATGTTTACAGGCTCTGCCACATACAGGGGAAAGTGATTACACAGGGCATATAAACCGAGGGTAGAAATCTTGGGGTCATCTTAGACTCCTGCTTATCATATCTGCTACTGTGAAAACTATGCTTCCAAGCCAGGCGTAGTGGTGCATGCTTATAATGAGAGTGACTCAGCAGGTGGAGGCAGGAGGATCATAAGTTTGAGACCAGAGGCAGTCTGCATAATTTAGTGAGACCCTGTCTCAAAAAGTAAAAAAATTGACTGAGGGGTACAACTCAGTGGTCCAGCACTTGCAAAGCATGCAAGTGTGAGGCCCTGGGTTCAACGCCCCCTAGTACCAAAAAAAAAAAAAAAAAAAAAAAAAAAAAAAAAAAAAAAAAAAAAAAAAAAAAAAAAAAAAAAAAAAAAAAAAAAAAGGAAGAAAAGAGGAAAATAGAAAAAGAAGAAAGAAAAAAGAAAATATACTCCTTGGGGATTCTAAAGAAACCTCTTCCCCCAGAGGTCACAGGAGCAAGGTGAAGCTCGATGCTAAGCCCCTCAAATGGAACAATCTCATTCCATCTACTTTAACATATTGGACTTCTCAGCAGGGAAATTATCTCATAGAAAATAATTATCTAGGTGAATAAGAAGGTTTTTTAAAAACCAGAGCCAGGCATGGTGGATCACATCTGTAATCCCAGCACTCAGGAGACTCAAGCAAGAGGATGGGAAGTTCAAGGACAGCCTGGGATACATACAAAGAATCGCACTCAAAAAAGAACAAAACAAAAACAAAATAAAACAAAAGCTATGGATCCAATAAGTCATTTAGAGATTACCCAGTCATCAAAATCTCCTCTAGCACTAAGAATTTCAAGATTTTAGAAAAAAAACTGTACAAGTTATTCAGAGAAATTATAGGGGAGAACTTATGAGAATAAAAAGAATCATTTTTTTTTTAGCACTGGAGGTTGAACCCAGGACCTTATGCATGCTAGGGAAGCACTCCACCACTGAGCCTCACCCTTAACCCCTTTCTTATGTTTTATTTTGAGACTGGATCTTAGTAAATTGTGTTGTTGTTGTTGTTAGGTGCCTTCGAGTCGAGTCCAACTCATAGCGACCCTATGTACAGCAGATCGAAACACTTGCCGATTCTGTGCCAGGCAAACCATCTTATTTATGTTTAAGCCCATTGTTGCAGACACTGTGTTAATCCATCTGGTGGAGGGTTTTCCTCCTTTCCGTTGACCTGCCACTCTTCCAAACATGATG